>JBBDGP010001096.1:0-220000 GCA_037952835.1 Lithobates septentrionalis | reverse complement strand
CTGGTAAGCCTCTGAATCGCAAATTCGATCTTCTGGCGCGATTCTCATAGTCCTCCAGTCTATTCTGTAAAATAATATTTTCGTCTTTGAGGACATCTATTTCAGAGAAAGCATCCTGTGTAGAATTTTCTATATCTTCCATTTTCATTTCCAATGCTTCGGTGCGTCTCCCCAGTTCTCTGATCTCTCTAGTCAGATTACTAGTAATTTGCTCTGATGTTTGTTGTAATGCTTTATGTAACATTTCAAATTGTTTCAAAATGTTAGAAGGAATATCAGAGTTTTGTTGTGAAGAATGAAACATATTTGAATCAGGTTCAGAGTCAGAATCCCCTGAGGAGATAGCTTTTGGCTGCTTGGATTTGAGTTTCTTTTCTGAGGTAAAATTACCTGAGGAGACTGGCGCCTTTTTCATAGTATGTCTTGCCTGGGTGCTGCTATTAGAGCTAGTTTTGGTTTTATTCCTGGCACCTCCCAGCACCATTATTCTTTAATAATGTCCCCCTCACCTCTAGGGTGAATATTAACAAGATTTTTACAGTTTCTGTGTCCGTGGGCTGCCTTTATTTGCGGTTTATTCTCCCTCACAGAGCGGAGATGTAGCCCGGCATGTCCTTCGCTCCGCCTGATCACTGCAGGACGGATGTCCCCTCGGTGTTTTAGGAACAGCCTTTCTTTTACCACTTTATTTTATTGTTTAAATACAATTTTGCATGTAGACATAAACTTATGTTGTTTTCTTTACAAATTGTATTATTCATTACAGTATTCAATTCTGTGCTCCTGAAGAAGCGCATGTGGCGCGTAACATGTCGAGCCTAGACAGAATCTGATTGCCACCATCACATAGCGTTTGGTTCAACGAAATGTACTGTAATTATATAGATCAATAAGTTGCATGTCTCTTGTTGGTTCTAAAGTTTCGCTTATCTTTATTACCTAAACCAACCAACTGTGTATGGAGTGCATAATTTGTAAACTGTGTATGTTTTCTTACTTTATTCCCTATCCCCCATCTTTTTTAAAAAATAATTTCGAAATAAAATAGAATTTTAATTACATATCATTTTCATTATTGTGCCTATAAAGTCTTGAGCCCACCAATATTCTCTTGTTCTCCTAACTACTTAATATAAGACGTGGCACCTGTAACTTATTTCGTATCCGCATGACCACTATGCGCTGATACGCTTTTAATCTATTGGTTTTATTCCTGGCACCTCCCAGCACCATTATTCTTGAATAATGTCCCCCTCACCTCTAGGATGAATATTAACAAGATTTTTACCGTTTCTGTGTCCGTGGGCTGCCTTTATTTGCGGTTTATTCTCCCTCACAGAGCGGAGCTCTAGCCCGGCATGTCCGTCGTGCTAGCCTCCCACAAAGTGACTCTCTGTATTTTTCAACATACCTCCTTACCTATGGGCACCTTTTTGTTTTGTAGTTTTAGACTGATTTGACCAGCTGCAATTGTTACCACTAACAAGGACCCAACAATAGTATATCAGTGTTGTTTAACCACTTGACGACCGCCTCACGCCGATGTACGTCGGCAAAGTGGCACGGACAGGCAAAATCACGTACATGGTACGTGATTTGCCTTCCGCGGGTGGGGGGTCCGATCGGACCCCCCCGGTGCCCGAGGCGGTCGTATTTTGTCCAGCGGCGATCGGTGGTGAGGGGGAGACCATCCGTTCGTGGCCCCCCCCTCGCGATCGCCGCCGGCCAATCGAATCATTCCTTTGCTGCTGTATGCTAAACAGCAGCAAAGGAAATGATGTCATCTCTCCTCGGCTCAGTAATTTCCGCTCCGGCCCGAGGAGAGAAGACATCAATGTGAGTGCACCAACACACACACACACAGTAGAACATGCCAGGCACACAAAACACCCCGATCCCCCCCCGATCGCCCCCCGATCCCCCCCCAATCACCCCCCCCCCCTGTCACAAACTGACACCAGCAGTTTGTTTTTTTTTCTGATTACTGCATAGTGTCAGTTTGTGACAGTTACAGTGTTGGGACAGTTACTGTTACCCCCCTTTAGGTCTAGGGTACCCCCCTAACCCCCCCTAATAAAGTTTTAACCCCTTGATCACCCCCTATCACCAGTGTCACTAAGCGATCATTTTTCTGATCGCTGTATTAGTGTCGCTGGTGACGCTAGTTAGGGACATAAATATTTAGGTTCGCCGTCAGCGTTTTATAGCGTCAGGGACCCCCATATACTACCGAATAAATGTTTTAACCCCTTGATTGCCCCCTAGTTAACCCTTTCACCACTGATCACCGTATAACCGTTACGGTTGACGCTGGTTAGTTTGTTTATTTTTTATAGTGTCAGGGCACCCGCCGTTTATTACCGAATAAAGGTTTAGCCCCCTGATCGCCGGCGGTGATATGCGTCGCCCCAGGCAGCGTCAGATTAGCGCCAGTACCGCTAACACCCACGCACGCAGCATACACCTCCCTTAGTGGTATAGTATCTGAACGCATCAATATCTGATCCGATCAGATCTATACTAGCGTCCCCAGCAGTTTAGGGTTCCCAAAAACGCAGTGTTAGCGGAATCAGCCCAGATACCTGCTAGCACCTGCGTTTTGCCCCTCCGCCCGGCCCAGCCCAGCCCACCCAAGTGCAGTATCGATCGATCACTGTCACTTACAAAAGACTAAAACGCATAACTGCAGCGTTCGCAGAGTCAGGCCTGATCCCTGCGATCGCCAACAGATTTTTTGGTAGCGTTTTGGTGAACTGGCAAGCGCCAGCGGCCTAGTACACCCCGGTCGTAGTCAAACCAGCACTGCAGTAACACTTGGTGACGTGGCGAGTCCCATAAGTGCAGTTCAAGCTGGTGAGGTGGCAAGCACAAGTAGTGTCCCGCTGCCACCAAAAAGACAAACACAGGCCCGTCGTGCCCATAGTGCCCTTCCTGCTGCATTTGCCAATCCTAATTGGGAACCCACCACTTCTGCAGCGCCCGTACTTCCCCCATTCACATCCCCAACCAAATGCAGTCGGCTGCATGAGAGGCATTTTCTTTATGTCCTCCCGAGTACCCCTACCCAGCGAACGCCCCCAAAAAAGATATTGTGTCTGCAGCTAGCGCGGATATAGGCGTAACACCCGCTATTATTGTCCCTCCTGTCCTGACAATCCTGGTCAAAAATTTATTTTATTTTTTTTTTTTTTTTGCACAAAGTTGTCACTAAATGATATATTGCTCACACAGGCCATGGGCATATGTGGAATTGCACCCCAAAATACATTTAGCTACTTCTCCTGAGTACGGGGATACCACATGTGTGGGACTTTTTGGGAGCCTAGCCGCGTACGGAACCCCGAAAACCAAGCACCGCCTTCAGGCTTTCTAAGGGCGTGAATTTTTGATTTCTCTCTTGACTGCTTATCACAGTTTCGGAGACCATGGAATGCCCAGGTGACACAAACCCCCCCCAAATGACCCCATTTTGGAAAGTAGACACCCCAAGCTATTTGATGAGAGGTATAGTGAGTATTTTGCAGACCTCACTTTTTGTCACAAAGTTTTGAAAATTGAAAAAAGAAAAAAAAAAAAGTTTTTTCTTGTCTTTCTTCATTTTCAAAAACAAATGAGAGCTGCAAAATACTCACCATGCCTCTCAGCAAATAGCTTGGGGTGTCTACTTTCCAAAATGGGGTCATTTGGGGGGGTTTTGTGCCACCTGGGCATTCCATGGCCTCCGAAACTGTGATAGGCAGTGAAGAGTGAAATCAAAAATTTTCACCCTTAGAAATCCTGAAGGCGGTGATTGGTTTTCGGGGTCCCGTACACGGCTAGGCTCCCAAAAAGTCCCACACATGTGGTATCCCCGTACTCAGAAGTAGCTAAATGTATTTTGGGGTGCAATTCCACATATGCCCATGGCCTGTGTGAGCAATATATCATTTAGTGACAACTTTGTGCAAAAAAAATAAATAAATAAATAAATGTGTCACATTCCCGCAACTTGTGTCAAAATATAAAATATTCCATGGACTCAATATGCCTCTCTGGAAATAGCTTGGGGTGTCTACTTTCCAAAATGGGGTCATTTGGGGGGGTTTTGTGCCACCTAGGCATTCCATGGCCTCCGAAACTGTGATAGGCAGTAAAGAGTGAAATCATAAATTTACGCCCTTAGAAATCCTGAAGGCAGTGATTGGATTTCGGGGCCCCGTACGCGGCTAGGCTCCCAAAAAGTCCCACACATGTGGTATCCCCATATTCAGGAGAAGCAGCAGAATGTATTTTGGGGTGCAATTCCACATAGGCCCATGGCCTGTGTGAGCAATATATCATTTAGTGACAACTTTTTGTAAATATTTTTTTTTTTTTTTTTTTGTCATTATTCAATCACTTGGGACAAAAAAAATAAATATTCAATGGGTTCAACATGCCTCTCAGCAATTTCCTTGGGGTGTCTACTTTCCAAAATGGGGTCATTTGGGGGGGGTTTTGTACTGCCCTGCCATTTGAGCACCTCAAGAAATGACATAGGCAGTCATAAACTAAAAGCTGTGTAAATTACAGAAAATGTACCCTAGTTTGTAGACGCTATAACTTTTGCGCAAACCAATAAATATACGCTTATTGACATTTTTTTTACCAAAAACATGTGGCCGAATACATTTTGGCCTAAATGTATGACTAAAATTGAGTTTATTGGATTTTTTTTATAACAAAAAGTAGAAAATATCATTTTTTTTCAAAATTTTCGGTCTTTTTCCATTTATAGCGCAAAAAATAAAAACCGCAGAGGTGATCAAATACCATCAAAAGAAAGCTCTATTTGTGGGAAGAAAAGGACGCAAATTTCGTTTGGGTACAGCATTGCATGACCGCGCAATTAGCAGTTAAAGCGACGCAGTGCCAAATTGGAAAAAGACCTCTGGTCCTTAGGCAGCATAATGGTCCGGGGCTCAAGTGGTTAAAGCCTTGTACACAGGATCAGACTGTTGGCCAACCAAGCGTCTGATTTTTGTCCAAAGGGCATGTGCCAGGAACTTGTCTTACATACAAACGGTACACAATTGTCGGCCAACAAACACAAACGTAGTGACGCACTATGAGGAATTTCAGCTCTTGAGCGCCACCCTTTGGGCCCCTTCTGCTAATTTTTGTGTTTGGTGAGCATTGATTCTGAGCATGCGTGGTTGTACTTTCGACTTTCGTGTGATGGACTTGTATACTGACAATACGAAAATCTGACAACAGATCGTTGTCCGCCGAACATTTACTAGCCTAACAACAATTGTCAGAAGGAGCGTACTAACGGTCACATTTTAGGACAACAGTCTTTCAACAGACAATCCCCTGCCAACAATCTGATCGTGTGTACGAGGCTTTAGTCTTCAGCAGAAGTCCTCAGAGAGTTGAATGTAGCATTTCTCTGTATTTAGATACTGTGGGAAATAATAAAAAATTGTTCCAATTTCAGCTCCCCCTGGACCCCTGCATGATGTTTTAAAGCATTTATGAGCTGTGAGCAGGGTCACTTATTGTCATTTTGAGGCAGTGTGTGATAGTGAAGTGGCTAAAAGCTCTTTTGTATAATGCACCTAGTAATTTATATTTACTAATCCTCCAACTTCAAAGACAATTTATTTCTAATATAGTGTATATTCTGAAGCTAACCAAAAATTAATCAAAGCTATCAAACATATTTAGCGTATACACAATAAATATCAGCTTAATCAGAAATTTGTTTATGTACATCAAGCTGCAAAATAGTCACAATGCTGTTAAGTGTATCCAATGCACAGAAAATATTTATATATTACACAAATTGCAAATTAATTAAATTGTTATAAAATTCTATTCTCATAAAATGTAGAAATTATTTACATTTTCAACTTATTTATGCAGCAATCTATGCACAAAGATACTAGCAGACATTTAATGTATCAGATGTATTAGACATTTACACTGATTATCATATTTTTGCATATTTATGATGGCTAATGAACTTAAAAATTATGATAAGTGGCTTAGCTTGCTAGTAATGGATTCAGTTGTTTCATTATCAGTAAAGACTGAGCTGAAGTAATAGAGTATTTTTTCTGGACTACTCAGAGTCAAAATTGAGCATGCTAGACCTAATAAATCAATGACAGGGAAGGTCAAGAAATGCAAAGCTGTCCAGCGCGAAGATTAATAAAATGTTGCACTTGCATTACTAAATGTTTCCATGTCTCAATTCCGCTTTTTACGTTTCATATCTTACCAGCTATGCATTTTTTGATGACAGATTTTTGCCTTAAAGATATACTTTGTGCACAAAAAAAATATCCTTTCCGTATGACCCTCCACACTGCAAGGGTTAAATGCTTGTTAAGTCAGAGGATCTCCACAGTCTCCTTGGCCCCCAAAACAGAGTGCGGAAGGAAGTCAGATGTCACTGGATCCACAGGATCATCTACATCCTTGTGACTCCCCACACCTTTCAGGACCCGGGTGCTACTTGGTGAAATCACAGGCATCCACAGCCACTTACCACCCAAGCCTTATCTGACCCAATTCGGCGTATGCCCTGTTGGGTCCATCTCATCTGGTAAGCCTTTTCTTCTCTCGGTGGGAGTGAGCTGATCTGCATTTTTGAGACGCTGGAATTACCGGTCTATAATATATCTACATAAGGACTAACCATTGTCATTTTTTAGTCATAACATCCATATCAGGACTACCTACTTATCAATAGTTTTATACATAGGTGATCCCCTTCACTGCATACCGACCAATCCATTGTCGTTTATGATATTGTTTAGCGCTATACTTTTTTGTTGTTTCTCCCCATATATACTTTGTTGGTTGTGTTAGCTGCTTTTTGTTTCTTTTGTGAGCAGCGCAGAATTATTTTGCACAAGTCTACGAGGTTGCAGAGTAGTCCCTAAATCTGCGCAACTTGTCCTCTGCAGCCTCCTCTCTAAGCCACACTCATTTGCAGTCGCATGCTCCCCAGCTCCCCTATCTATGCATGCAGTCACATGTTCCCCAGTAAGGCTAATAGTCCTGCATTGTATTTTGTGATGTGTATTCTCACAAGATTTTGAGCTCCTGACTCTGAAAGAAGGCATGTTAATGGCACTCATGCCTCCCATGAGTTTTGCAGGCCAACATTATAGTAATTATATTATTGGCATGTAGAGCTTTTGACATTAATTGTAACTGATCTAAAGACTTTATCTTGAAATTTGTAAACTCCATCTTGTCCATGCATATGTACACTATATTGTCAAAAGTATTGGGACACCTGCCTTTACACGCACATGAACTTTAACCACTTGCCGACCGCTGCATGACGATGTACGTCGGCAGAATGGCACAGGCAGACATAAGGGCTTACCTGTACGTTCCTGCCTGCTCGCGGGCGGGGGGTCCAACCGGATCCCCCCGGTGCCTGCAGCGGTCGGCTTCATTACAGGAGCGATCCGTGCTGAGGGCGATCGCTCCTGATGAACGAAATGCTTCCTCTGCCGCTGTAATGTAAACAGCGGCAGAGGAAGTGATGTCATCTCTCCTCATTAAGCCTTTTCGTTCCGGCTTCCGAGGAGAGAATACATCAAGTAAGTGTGCACCAACACAACACTTACAGTAGAACACTTAGGCACACATTTCACCCCCAGTCACCCCCGATCACCCCCCTGCACCCCCTGTCACAGTGACACCAATAGCAGTTTTTTTTTTTTCTGATTATTGCATTGGTGTCATTTGTGACAGTTATAAGCGGTAGGGCAGTTAGTGTTAGGACCCTTTAGGTCTAGGGTACCCCCCTACCCCCCTAATAAAGGTTTAACCACGTGATCACCCCCCATCGCCAGTGTCACTAAGCAATCGTTTTTCTGATCGCTGTATTAGTGTCACAGGTGACGCTAGTTAGGGAGGTAAGTATTTAGGTTCACCGTCAGCTTTTTATAGGGACCCCCATATACTACCTAGTAAAGGTTTTAACCCCCTGATTTCCCCCTAGTTAACCCTTTCACCAGTGATCACCGTATAACTGTTACAGGTGACGCTGGTTAGTTAGTTTGTTTTTTATAGTTTCAGGGCACCTGCCGTTTATTACCTCATAAAGGTTTAACCCCATGATCGCCCGGCGGTGATATAAGTTAAGTTTTAGGGTCAGATAGGGTCTGCGTCGCCCCAGGCAGCGTCAGGTTAGTGCCAGTACCGCTAACACCCACGCATGCAGCATACACCTCCCTTAGTGGTATAGTATCTGATCAATATCTGATCTGATCAGATCTATACTGGCGTCCTGAGCAGTTTATTGTCCCCAAAAATGCAGTGTTAGCGGGATCAGCCCAGATACCTGCTAGCACCTGTGATTTGCCCCTCCGCCCAGCCCAGCCCAGCCCACCCAAGTGCAGTATTGATCGATCACTGTCACTTAAAAAACACTAAACACATAAATGCAGCATTCACAGAGTCAGGCCTGATCCCTGAGATCGCTAAGAGTTTTTCTGGTAGTGTTTTGATACAGACGCTAACAGTCTAGGAGCTTTTTTACCTGTGAGTCTCACTAGTGTACCACTAAATTTAGAGCCCAAAATGGCAAATCGAAGGTAAACTAGTGAAGAGGCCTGCACGTTTCTGAGCATGACAGATAGTGAAGAGGAAGTCACTCATCTGTCAGATTCAGTCTCAGAATACGAACCTGTAGACAGCAGCGGCTCCATGACAGATAGCTCTGACGACAAAGTTGTGGTCCCTGCCAAGGTCAGGCATACTAGACCCCAATCTTCTTCTTCTGCTGTTGAGGTGCAAGAACCGCAGGGCTCTCATATGGAGCAGAAAAGTACTAGCGCCACTATTTCTTCTGGTGTACTGATAAGCACCAGCGGCCTAGTACACCCTGGTCGTACATCCAGCACTGCAGTAACATGTGGTGACGTGGCGAGTCCCATAAGTGCAGTTCAAGCTGGTGAGGTGGCAAGAACAAGTAGTGTCCCGCTGCCACCAAGAAGACAAAGACATGCCCGTCGTGCCCATAGTGTCCTTCCTGCAGAATTCACCAATCCTAATTGGGAACCCACCACTTCTGCAGCCCCCGTACTTCCCCCATTCACTGGCCAACCCGGCATTCAGGTGGAAACAGTTGATTTTATGTCACTTGATTTCATTTCACTGTTTTTCATCAAAGATCTCTATAGATCTATTGTGGACCAAAGCAATTTGTACGCTGGTCAACACATCGCCACTAATCCCCAGTCCTCCCTTGCCGGATATTGGAGACCAATTACGGTCTCCGAATTTAAGACCTTTCTGAGCCTATCCCTCAAAATGCGCATAGTTAAAATGAGAACGTTGCGGTCATATTGGTCCACTGACCCAATGTACCATATGCCCGTGTTCTCTGCTTCCATGGCCAGGGCACGATATGAACAGATTTTGCGGTTCATGCACTTCAACAACAATGAACTCTGTCGTCCTCGTGGATACCCTGGATACAATCAGCTCTACAAAATTCAGCCCTTCGTAAACCACTTCAACCAACATTTTACAGACTTGTTTACTCCCCATCAAGTTGCCTGCGTTGATAAGTCCCTGTTTAAGTTTTCTGGCCGCTTATCATTCAAACAGTACCTTCCCAGCAAGCGTGCCAGATATGGGTCAAGATGTATAAGCTCTGTGACAGGGTCACAGGCTATACATGTAGTTTTATGGTTTACGAGGGAAGAGATAGCCACGTAGAGCTGACAAACTGCCCTGACTACATAGGAAGCACTGGCAAGATTGTGTGGAACTTGGTCTCACCCTTATTCGGAAAGGGGTACCACTTATATGTGGACAATTATTACATGAGCGTGCCACTTTTTAGTCACCTTTTTGACCATAAGATTGGAGCATGTGGCACCGTGCGATCTAATCGCTGGGGCTTTCCCCAGTGGCTTGTAGATTCCCTTCTTAGGCTGGGGGAGAGAGCCTGCTTGAAGTGTAATAACTTGCTCGCTATGAAGTGGAGGGATAATAAGAATGTTTTGTTCTTACCTCCCTTCATGCAGACACGACGGTCCAAATTACTATGGCGACTGGTGTTGTGGAGAAACCCCTCTGTGTCCACGAATATAACCAAAATATGGGAAGGGTAGACCTCAACGACCAGTTGTTGGCGCCGAACATAGTTGCCCGTAAGGCCAGACGCTGGTATAAAAAAGTGTCTGTTTATTTATTTCAATTGGCTTTGCTGAACGCTCATGTGCTATACAGAGCTTCAGGACAGACTGGATCCTTCCTTAAATTCCAGGAAGAGATCGTCAGAGCCCTTCTGTTTCCAGACAGTGCTCCACCTCACCATCCCCAACCAAATGCAGTAAGCCGGTTACATGAGAGGCATTTTCATTATGTCCTCCCGCGTACCCCTACCCAACGAGCCCCCCCAAAGAAAATGTTGTGTCTGCAGAAAGCGCGGATATAGGCGTGACACCCGCTATTATTGTTCCTCCTGTCCTGGCAACATTGGTCTTTGCATTGGTGAATGTTTTGAACGCTACCATACACTAGTGGAGTTTTAGCGTAGGGTACAGCATTGCACAAACTAGGCACACTAACACAGGGTGTCCCAAGATGCCATTGCATTTTGAGAGACCCGAAACTGGAACCAGTTACAGTTACAAAAGTTAGTTACTAAAAAAAGTGTAAAAAAAAAAAGAGTAAAAAAACCAAAAAAAATATAAAATGAAAAAAAAATTAGTTGTCGTTTTATTGTTCTCTCTCTCTCTATTCTCTCTATTGTTTTGCTCTTTTTTACTGTATTCTATTCTGAAATGTTTTATTGTTATCATGTTTTATCCTGTTTGCTTTTCAGGTATGTAATTTTTTTATGCCTTACTGTTTACTGTGTTTTCTTGTTAACCGTTTTTTTGTTTTCAGGTACGCCATTCAGCTGCAGCTTGGATTTATTTATCTTGACAGCAACAGCGTTTGCTCCCACGATACATAAAGCCTTGACTCCAGTGCTGTCGGAGGTGATTTCACCACCACAGTTACATACTTCAGCATATCTGTCGAAGCATGGGGGCAGCAGGGGCAGAGGAGCGATTTGCTCCTAACTTTTGCGGGTGGATGCCCCCATGCTTCGTCATATATATATATTTTAGGAACAGGTTGCGTTAAGAAATGTTTTATTTTTTACTATGTTTTTTTTGTATTTGCTTTGCAGGTTTGGTAAGTCTTACTGTTATACTGTAATGTTACTTTGTTTTATTGTTAACCATCATTTGCTTAGCAGGTATGCCGTTCACCTGCAGCGCGGATTTATTTATCTTGACAGCAACAGGGTTTGCTCCCACGATACATAAAGCCGTGACTCCAGCACTGTAGGAGGTGATTTCACCACCACAGTTAAAAAAAAGAGTATATATGCCGAAGCGTGGGGGCAGCAGGGGTGGAGGAGCAATTTGCTCCTACCTTTTGGGGCGGATGCCCCTATGCTTTGGCATATATAAACGGTGCATGTATGCCCATCATTAGAAGTGGGTGCATGAAGGGAGGTATTCTAATGGTGGGCATACCCACCGATCAATCTCTTTTTTTCGTTCAGCCCACAGGCTGCATGAAAAAAAAGATTACAATATATGCCCAACAAGGACCAGCAATGTACTGGTATGTTGCTGGACTTTGAGTGGTTATACCAGAATGATGCCTGTGGGTTTAGGTATCATCTTAGTATCATTCTTTTCAGCCAGCGGTCGGCTTTCATGTAAAAGCGATCCTAGTGGCTAATTAGCCTTTAGACTGCTTTTACAAGCAGTGGGAGGGAATGTCCCCCCCTCCCACCGTCTTCCATGGTTTTCTCTGGCTCTCCTGTCCCAACAGGGAACCTGAGAATGCAGCCGGTGGTTCCGCCAGCTGACTATAGAGCTGATCAGAGACCACAATGGCTCCAATCATCTCTATGGCCTAAGAAACCGGAAGCTACGAGCATTTCATGACTTAGATTTCGCTCGATGTAAAAAGCGCTATTGGGAAATTGGGAAAGCATTTTATCACACCGATCTTGGTGTGGTCAGATGCTTTGAGGGCAGAGGAGAGATCTAGGGTCTAATAGACCCCAATTTTTTCAAAAAAGAGTACCTGTCACTACCTATTGCTATCATAGGGGAATAGGGGATATTTACTTTCCCTGAGATAACAATAAAAATGATAAAAAAATATAAATGAAAGGAACAGTTTAAAAATAAAATAAAAAAGCAAAATAAATAATAATAATTAAAAAAAAAAACCCCTGTCCCCCCCGCTCTCGCGCAAAGGTGAACCCAAGTGTCGGTCTGGCGTCAGCAAACAGCAATTGCACCATGCATGTGAGGTATCACCACGAAGGTCAGATCGAGGGCAGTAATTTTAGCAGTATACCTCTTCCGTAAATCTAAAGTTGTAACCTGTAAAGGCGTTTAAAGGCTTTTAAAAATGTATGTAGTTTGTTGCCGCTGCACGTTTGTGTGCAATTTTAAAGCATGTCATGTTTGGTATCCATGTACTCGGCCTAAGATCATCTTTTTTATTACATCAAACATTTGGGCAATATAGTGTGTTTTAGTGCATTAAAATTTTAAAAAGTGTGCTTTTTTCCCAAATATATATATATATATATATATATATATATATATATATATATATATATATATAGTTTTGCTCATAAGTTTACATACCCTGGCAGAATTCTTGATTTCTTGGCCATTTTTCAGAGAATATGAATAATAACGCAAAAACTTTTCTTTTACTCATGATTAGTGTTTGGCTGAAGCCATTTATCATCAAACAACTGTGTTTACTCTTTTTATATCACAATCACAACAGAAACTACCCAAATGACCCTGATCAAAAGTTTACATACCCCAGTTCTTAATACCATGTATTGCCCACTTTAACATCAATGACAGCTTGAAGTCTTTTGTGGTATTTGTGGATGAGGCTCTTTATCTTCTCAGATGGCAAAGCTGCCCATTCTTCTTGGCAAAAAGACTCCAGTTTCTGTAAATTCTTGGGCTGCCTTGCATGAACTGCATGTTTTGTAGACCTCCCCAGAGTGGCTCAATGATATCGGGGTAAGGAGAATGAGATGGCCACTCCATAACCTTCACTTTATTCTGGTGTAGCCAATGACAGATCGACTTGGCCTTTATGTTTTGGATCATGTATGGAGAAAAGAAGAAAGCCCCAAGGATATTGTGGATACAGAGAACAGTAAATGAGGGTATACCCATAAGTAAAAAGTATGTATATTTTATTGGTACAAAAGTAGTAATAAACAATACAAAAATATCTTGTACAAAAATCACCTAAAAACAATGTACAATAGAAACTGCAGAAATTGAAACAGCCGCTGAACTGGAAATGCACCACAGATCAAAAACATAAAGTTCGACTAATGGGGCATTTATGCCCAGAAAACCCAACATGTTTCGGGGAGTAAAGAGAGGGATTTTTAAATTATGTATATTTCCTTCTTCATGGGTAAAAAACAGAAGTGCTGCTTCATTTCTATTGAAAGAAAAACATGTAATAGATAGTGTGTATATTAATATGTATTAATAACAAACCGATTGGTTTATGGCAACAGAATGGTACATGTAGGATAAATAGAGGTAATCTATACTTACATAACTGTAATTTGTATTTTTACTTTACACACCAGCAGACAGAGCGTCGGGACTTGGATATTGCTTGGCCGTATTTTCAAAATATATCCGTATTTAGGAAAAAACACTCTCATATAATTGAAAACGAAAGCTGGAAAATCCAAGCTAAATCGGTATAACCAGGATAAGAGGATGCACCTAGGTGGTCCAACAATGCTCACGGGGATATCCCTAAAAGATGGGGATGGACATCTAATAAAAATATAAAAATAGTAGATGGCAATAAGACTACATGCACTAAAGGTGTGGGTTTAAGTGAGCCAAGAAGACATCACTGCCCCAAAGTAAAAATAGCGCTGATGGCAGTGCAAAAGATAAACAACGATAAGTGTAATGTAAATACTTGCGGTGAGCACGTAGGTCGGTGTCCACAAGGATCCCTGGTATTTACTGGCTGTGTAGCAATGACTGCTCACACAGTCAGACATATATATGCCCAGGGATCGATGGGGGACCAATCAGGACCATGATGTTTGGGTAGTAGGATAAGGGAGAGAGGGACAGGCAGACAGAGGTGCTGGGGATCGTCAACTGACGTCTCCCCCTATCACCTGTGCTGCCGAATCCAAGCCCACGTTCGTCTCCAATGGGAATACTCCGTCACCGCGCATTACGCACGGAAGTGGGCAGATGCACTTGACGAGGAGAAGTCCAGTGCGCAGCTGCGGAGAACAATTGTCAACACAGGTGTACTCGCCCAAAACACCCCCATGGAGGGGGTGAAACTGCCCCAAAGCGGCACACGAAGCGCATCACCATGGGGCCCCCCGTTGCCTAGATTTACATATTTTTGTCATAAAGACCTGATATGAAACCAGGTAAAAAGGGTTTAAGATTGAAGGTCTTGTTGATGCCGGGGGGCGCCGTGGCATTGAGGTTAGATATCCACCTAAGCTCTCATTGTAGGAGGAGTTTGCCACGGTGCCCCCTGGCCTCAACGAGACCTTCAATCTTAAACCCTTTTTACCTGGTTTCATATCAGGTCTTTATGACAAAAATCAGTAAATCTAGGCAATCTATCATTAACAATCAATTTTTTCTTTCTCTGCCATCTCATTTCTTTGCATTCTCCTTTTTCCCTTTTCCCTATTTTTCTCCCTCTCCAAATCTATTAGCACAATGTGATGTTATGTGTACATGTAATATTTGTCAATTGTTTTATCTATACTGTATACTTGTGATTATGATTTAAAAAGAGTAAACACAGTTGATTGATAATAAATGGCTTCAGTCAAACACTAAACATGAGTGAAAGAAAAGTTTTTGTGTTATTCATATTCTCTGAAAAATGGCCAAGAAATCATAAATTCTGCCAGAGTGTGTAAATTTATGAGCACAACTGTATATATTGTGTATATATTGCAAAGGTTTTAGGCAGGTGTGAAGAAATACTGTAATGCCGCGTACACACGGTCGGACTTTCCGGCATACTTGGTCCGGCGGACCAGAGTGTGCCGGACAATCCGCCCGTGTGTGGGCGGCGGTGGACTTTTCCGGCGGACTTCTTCCCAAAAGCCCGCCGGACCTAGATTTGAACCAAGTTTAAAATCTTTCCGTCGTGTGTGTGCTGGTCCGACGGAAAGGCCGCTCGTGTGTATGCTGGTCCGACGGACCAGATACGACGCGAGGGCAGGGTATTGCATCTCGCGCTCGCTGCAATAGGAAAAACAAATTTTCCTATTGCGGCGAGCGCGGGGCATACCAGGCCCTTAGGTCTGGTATGGATTACAAAGGGAAGCCCCTACGCCGAAAAAACGGCGTGGGGTCCCCCCTAAAATCCATACCAGACCCCGATCCGAGCACGCAGCCTGGCCGGTCAGGAAAGGGGGTGGGGACGAGCGAGCGCCCCCCCCCTCCTGAACCGTACCAGGCCACATGCCCTCAACATGGGGGGGTGGGTGCTTTGGGGGAGGGGGGCGCTCTGCTGGCAAGAGAGCTACCTGAACACAGCAGAGGAGCCGGCCGAAGAACTGGAACACGGGAGAAGAGAGCGGAGAAGAACCAACCGGACGCCGGGAGAAGATGAAGCGGAGGGACCCCCGAAGCCGGAAGAAGACCCCCGAAGCCGGAGGAAGATCCCCACCCCCGGAGCTGTTTAATAAAATATTTTAAAAACCTGTGTAGTGTGTTTTATTACTTACAATTTTTCCCTAGGTGAAGGGGTAGGGGGACCATGTACCCCATACTCATTCACATAGGGTGGGGTGCTGGGATCTGGGGGCCCCCTTATTAAAGGGGGCTCCCAGATTCCGATAAGCCCCCCGCCCGCAGACCCCGACAACCAACGGCCAGGGTTGTCGGGAAGAGGCCCTTGTCCTCATCAACATGGGGACAAGGTGCTTTGAGGTGGGGGGCCCCGCAGGGCGCCCCCCTCCCCCAAAACACCCACCCCCCCATGTTGAGGGCATGCGGCCTGGTACGGTTCAGGAGGGGGGGGCGCTCGCTCGTCCCCACCCCCTTTCCTGACCGGCCAGGCTGCGTGCTCGGATCGGGGTCTGGTATGGATTTTAGGGGGGACCCCACGCCGTTTTTTCGGCGTAGGGGCTTCCCTTTATAATCCATACCAGACCTAAGGGCCTGGTATGCCCCGCAACGGGGCTCGCAAGGTGTCAATCTCGTCGATAAAAGCGGCGAGATTGACTACCTTTTCTAGTCCCGTCGTACCCGAGTCACGTTCAAAATGAACGGACTTGGCCGTGTGTGGGCAAGTCCGTTCATTCTGAAAGTCCGCCGGAACTCCGGCGAAAGTCCGTCAGAAAGACGGGCAGACTTAGCCCGCCGGAAAGTCCCGGCGTGTGTGGGCAAGTCCGTCCGTTTTAAAGTCCGGCGCACCTGGCGGACAAAGTCCGTCGGAAAGTGTGCCGGACCAAGTAGGATAGAAAGTCCGACCGTGTGTACGCGGCATAAGACTATATATATATTTTGCTTATTTTTATCAATTTACAAAATGCAAAGCGAACGAACAGAACAAAATCTAAATCAATGGTGTGACTAACTTTTGACTTCAAACCAGCATCAATTCTTATGCCGCGTACACACGGTCGGACTTTTCGGCTACAAAAGTCCGACAGCCCGTCCGACAGACTTTCGATGGACATTTGGCGGACTTTTGGCGGACTTGCGGCAGACTTTCTAATGAACGGTCTTGCCTACATACGATCACACAAAAGTCCGACGGATTCGTACGTGATGACGCACACCGGACTAAAATAAGGAAGTTGATAGCCAGTAGCCAATAGCTGCCCAAGCGTGGGTTTTTGTCCATCGGACTAGCATACAGACGAGCAGATTTCTGGGTCCAGCGTAGTTACAATGTAAAGATTTGAAGCATCTTTCAAATCTAAAGTCCGTCAGATTTGCGGCTGGAAAAGTCCGCTGAAAGTCCGGGGAAGCCCACACATGATCGGATTGTCAGCCAGCTTTAGTCCGTCGGCGTCCGTCGGACTTTTGTAGACGAAAAGTCCGACCGTGTGTACGCGGCATTACACTTGCTGGATTAGAGGATTAGAGACAGGTTGTTGCACAGTAGTCCATATATATATATATATATATATATATATATATATATATATATAGATATATATAGATATCTATCTATCTATCTATCTATCTATCTATCTATCTATCTATCTATCTATCTATCTATCTATCTATCTATCTATCTATCTATCTATCTATCTATCTATCTATATATATATAGATATATATAGATATCTATCTATCTATCTATCTATCTATCTATCTATCTATCTATCTATCTATCTATCTATCTATCTATCTATATATATATATATATATATATATATATATATATATATATATATTGTGGAGATGCAACCCCGTGTCACAGGTGCATATGAGCAGTGTATGCCTGATTTTGTCAGGAATACTAATTGCACACCTGTGGGCTGGGTTCATAAACATCCCAGGAATAGAGGTCAGTGCTCAGATTTGGAGACAGCTCCACCTGGCAGACAGGAAGTCTGGCCTAGGATGTTGGGAGAGTAGGAGACAGCTCCAGGAGAAAGAGACAGGAGGTCTCGGAGTCTAATGCCCTGTACACACAGTCGGACATTGATCGTACATTCCGACAACAAAATCCATGGATTTTTTCCGACGGATGTTGGCTCAAACTTGTCTTGCATACACATGGTCACACAAAGTTGTCGGAATTTCCAAACGTCAAGAATGCGGTGATGTACACCATGTACGACGAGACTATAAAAGGGCAGTTCAATACCAAGCGTGCCACACTTTGGGCTCCTTTTGCTAATCTCGTGTTAGTAAAAGTTTGGTGAGAGACGACTCGCGCTTTTTCAGACTCGTGGTTTTCAGATCATATTTCTGCTGTTCAGTTTGTGCTTGTGGGTTTGTATCTGGTCTTCAGTGCGTGCAGCGAGTTCCCATTTATTTGTCATTATGTTCTTGTCCGTTCGTTACTAATTTTCAGGTCGCTCTTCACAGGCCTTGCTGTTCTTCCGTGCGTTCTGTTACTTCGTTCTGACCAGCCGACCGTTTTCTAGCCATGTTGCATGTCTACTCATCGTAGAGTTCATGCTGTGCGGGGGCTTGGTGTTGGGGTTCTTACTTTGACACAAGCCCAGTCCATGAACAGGGCGAGGAGGAGTTCATGGACCAAGAATTGGTTGCTCCAGCGTGACCAATTCTGTCACATGCCTTTGCTCCGGGAGATCCGTGAGAATAATCCTTACGATTTCAGGAACTTTCTCCAGATGACGGACCCCGTATTTCACTGTTTGTTGGCTTTGTTGACCCCTTATATCAGCAGGCAGGATACCTGCATGAGGCAAGCCATCACTCCGGAACAGAGGCTAGTCGCTATCCTGCGGTACTTGGCGATGGGGAGAAGCCTGCAGGACCTCAAGTTCTCGACAGGCATCTCCCCCCAGGCTCTGGGGATCATTATCCCAGAGACCTGTTCTGCCATCATCCAGGTCCTGCAGAAGGACTATATTAAGGAAAGATTTTTATCCTTTAACATCACATTTTATTGTATTTAATGTTTGCTAATGTAATGTATTTCTTTCCTTATTTCCTAATTACCATGATTGTAATATGCTGTGAATGTCCCTTTTGTCCTCATGCATGCTGGTTTTATTTGACATTTTTTTTGTCCTTCATACATATTTGCCTTTACTTACCTCCCCAGCATGCTCTCCTGGGCCTATATCCACCTCACCTAGTCACTTAACAATTTATTTTGTCAGCTCCATAGTAGTGCTTTACCCTAAATACACCCTAAAATGTGTAAAAATGTTGTTTGTGCTTTAAATTCAGGCAGAGTGCCAGAACTTTTTTTAGGGGCCTAAAATCATTTGGAACCCTCCCTCCCCCCAACCGCTAAGTCAGCTGATACCAATCCTCTATCTGCTGACTTTGCCAAACCCATACACACTATACCTACCTCTTGTGGTCAGATTTATGGATGAATTCCCAAAAGCATGTAGTGCAAGGGCCTGCCTGAATACTTTCAAATGGTACTGTTTAAAGTTTTTGTATCCTATTATTATCTTGATAGGTAATATCAGAATGTAAAAATGTGCTAAAATGTGTACAGTGTGTATTTATATCTTTGTATTATGACACTTCTTACCTGTCCAGTGGGCTGCCAATAGTGTAAAGTAAGGAGAGGCTGGCCTAAGTAATACAAATTATTTAGGCATTCATCTCTCAATGAAGTGGAGAGGGTTACCTGTCCAAAACATCTCCTCCCCTAAAATGTTTAAAATGGCCCATGAGAGGGGGGGGGGGGGGTCTGATAGGTGGATCTTATACCTTTGTCTTTAAATACTCCCTAAAATAAATGTTATACTGATGTTGGCCAAGAATGTTTGTGTCTAATCTGTTTTCAAGTTTTATGTGCAAAATGATTAATTTTTGGTTCTTGCTTGACTCCACAGTTTCCTTCCAACCCACAGGAATGGCAGACTGTGGCCTCCCACTTTGCCCAGTGGTGGGACTTTCCTAACTGCGTAGGGGCAATTGATGGGAAACACGTCCACATCATCCAACCACCCAACTCGGGGTCATACTATTACAACTACAAGGGGTTCAATAGTATTGTGATGTTGGCGGTGGTGTCTGCTACTTATGAGTTCCTGTATGTGGACGTGGGGAAGAATGGCCAGATGTCAGATGGTGGAGTCATCGCCCAGACGGAGTTCTACGGGCGTCTCCAGAATGGCAGCTTGGGCTTGCCACCTCCAGAAGATAATGCAGAAGGACTCCCATTTGTCTTCGTTGCGGATGAAGCGTTTGCGCTGGGGGACCATCTTATGCAGCCATTCCCTATGAGGACCCTCACCCCGGACCAGAGGGTTTTTAATTACCGGCTGATCAGAGCCAGAAGGGTGGTAAAGAACATGTTTGGAATAATGGCCAGCCGGTTCTGCCTATTTCTTACACCCATACACATGGCGGAATATAAACTCAATCACATCATCCTGTGTTGCTGTGTTCTCCACAATTTTTTAAGGAGAAATTCTTGGAACTATGCTGCCTCAGTTGGGCCTGAGGCCGAAATTAATATTAATGAACCAAACCTGATGGCGCTTGAAACTGGCCATCCTGGCTTGCCCCCCCAGAGTGCTTGCGAGGTCCGTATAAGATACATGAAATACTATGCTGGTAGGGGGGCCATCAATATGCCAGACAATGTCTGAGACATTTTTTAAATAAAAATATATTTTAAACTGAACAAATATTTGCTTTGATTTCCTGCTTGGCTTTCTTTTAGCTGTCTCCTCGGTTATCTTTTATTAATGGTCTAATTTTGTTGCCTTTTTCTTCAACAGTGCAAACGAAATTTTGTTGACACATGAGGTGACAATCTCTTCTTTGGCTAACTATTATTATTAAGTTGTGGGTCTGCTACACACACACCTTGTTTTTTTGTGAATGTATGTAATGCATTACTGACAAAAACAATAATAATTTTCAACACCATGCCCTAAATTTTGTTGAGTCCTGAAAATGGCGTGATTGTGTAAAATTAGAAAGCACTATTGTTTGTTATTTACTAAAGGAAAATACACTTTGCACTACAAGTGCGCGTGAGACTGCACTGAAACGGCACTTGTAGTGCAAAGTGGATCTGCCTTTAGTAAATAACCCCATTGTCACTGAAAACACCAACTTTACTACAAAAAATGCTTTTGAGCATTGAAAGAAGAAGCCACACATTGTTGATTATCAATCTTTTTAATCAAAGCACAATCACATGTGCATTTCTAAAAGGTTTTTTGAACAAACCAACATGTTTGTTGTATAACAATTTTTTGGGTCACATTAAAATAATTAGAAATTGCCTTTTAAGTTAAAACAGGCATGTTTAAAAAATAAAAAATACACAAAGTTACAAAGTTCAACTTTTATAGAAAGTGAAGGCAATATCAGACATGAGTATTTATAAACTGTGTTTGATATTGCGTTCAGCAGATGGGGTGAAGTCACCCCTGGAAAAGCCAAATTTTGAAGATGCACACAAATTGCCTAATGTCAACATGTGCTAGCTGCCATCATGGGGGATCAATTGACGTGTTTTGTGAGTGCAACCCCTTCCTCTCAGCTACTTTATTATTGAGGAAGGGGTTGTACCCACAAAATGCGTACATTGATCTCCCGTGATGGCAGATGGCACATGTTGACACACTGTGTGCATCTTCAAAATTTGGCTTTTCTATAATATGTCAAAAAATTGTCATAAAAATAACAATAATAAAGCTGCAATAAGTTAGGGATTTCTGGGTGTTTTAAATTCTCCCTAAAACATCAATGATGTTCTTTTTTTTTGCTTTGAAC
This sequence comes from Lithobates septentrionalis, assembly GCA_037952835.1. Classification (NCBI taxonomy): domain Eukaryota; kingdom Metazoa; phylum Chordata; class Amphibia; order Anura; family Ranidae; genus Lithobates; species Lithobates septentrionalis. The sequence goes on along the minus strand of JBBDGP010001096.1, from coordinate 198,521 downwards.
ATCATTGATGTTTTGCTTGATGTTTTCCAAATCCCTATTACACCCCATTATCTCCCTGATGAGTATCTGGGCACTTTCACTGGTGAAGTGACATTCCTCTTCAACATCACGATCACCTAAAATATATTAAAAAAACACACCATGTATTATAAATATGCAGGCATCCATCTCTTACCTGAAGCTGTGGTCGCAGACACTCACCTGTTGTGGTGACAATTTCCACAACGTCTCCCTCCTCCTCCTCTAGTTGAGTTTGGGGGATTTCCCCTTCTTCCTGAGGTGGGGGGTCTGTGGTCTCCTCTGATGAGTGGTGTCCTCTGAGTCTTTTCTCCCCTATGTTAAAAAAATAGGTATACTTAGCACACAGATATTTGATGGCAGAAATAGGAATATTAAACATTGCTTGGAAGTGGGGTACAATTGTCTCTTTTGGCAGAGTTGCAAGATGAAGAAATATTTTTGTCCTTTGTCAAGCTTGAATACTTACCTGTAGGGATGAGCTTCAAGTTCGAGTCGAACTCATGTTCGACTCGAACATCGGCTGTTCGCAAGTTCGCCGAACAGCGAACAATTTGGGGTGTTCGCGGCAAATTCGAATGCCGCGGAACACCCTTTATAAGTCTATGGGAGAAATCAAAAGTGCTAATTTTAAAGGCTTATATGCAAGTTATTGTCATAAAAAGTGTTTGGGGACCTGGGTCCTGTCCCAGGGGACATGGATCAAAAAAAGTTTTAAAAAAAGCCGTTTTTTGAAGAGCAGTGATTTTAATAATGCTTAAAGTCAAACAATAAAAGTGTAATATCCCTTTAAATTTCGTAGCTGGGGGGTGTCTATAGTATGCCTGTAAAGGGGCGCATGTTTCCCATGTTTAGAACAGTCTGACAGCAAAATGAATTTCAAAGGAAAAAAAGTTATTTAAAACTACCCGCGGCTATTGCATTGCCGGTCTGACAATACACATAAAAGTTCATTGATAAAAACAGCATGGGAATTCCCCACAGGCGAACCCCGAACCAAAATTTAAAAAAAAATTACGTGGGGGTCCCCCTAAATTCCATACCAGGCTCTTCAGGTCTGGTATGGATATTAAGGGGAACCCCGGGCAAAATAAAAAAAAATGACGTGGGGGTCCCCTAAATTCCATACCAGACCCTTCTCCGAGCACGCAACCTGGCAGGCCGCAGGAAAAGAGGGGGGATGAGAGAGCGCCCCCCCTCCTGAACCGTACCAGGCCACATGCCCTCAACATTGGGAGGGTGCTTTGGGATAGCCCCCCAAAACACCTTGTCCCCATATTGATGAGGACAAGGGCCTCAGCCCCACAACCCTGGCCAGTGGTTGTGGGGGTCTGCAGGTGGGGGGCTTATCTTAATCTGGAAGCCCCCTTTAACAAGGGGACCCCCAGATCCCGGCCCCCCCTGTGTGAAATGGTAAGGGGGTACTCCCTCCATGCCAGCATGGGTGCGGAGCGGCCCGGAGAAGAAGATGAAGAAGATGAAGAAGAGAAGAAGATGAAGAAGAGAAGTAGATGAAGAGAAGAGCGGGAGCCTCCCCCCATGCCATGGGTGCGGAGCGGCCCGAGGAGAAGAAGATAGAAGACGCTGCGGAGGAGATGCTGGACGAGAACACCGGAGGAAGAACCAGAAGAGCCAGAAGAACCAGAAGAAGATGAAGGAAGATAGAAAAAAGAAGAAGCATTTAAATAAAGGAATTGTCAAAAACTGTCTCTTGTCATTTTTAACATTTTTGACAGTTTTTTAGTGAAATGGTAGGGGTAAGTACCCCCTTACCATTTCACACACGGGAGGCGGGATCTGGGGGTCCCCTTGTTAAAGGGGGCTTCCAGATTCTGATAAGCCCCCCGCCCACAGACCCCCACAACCACCGGCCAGGGTTGTGGGGATGAAGCCATTGTCCTCATCAACATGGGGACAAGGTGTTTTGGGGGCTACCCCAAAGCACCCTCCCAATGTTGAGGGCATGTGGCCTGATATGGTTCAGGAGGGGGGGCGCTCTCTCATCTCCCCCTCTTTTCCTGTGGCCTGCCAGGTTGCATGCTCAGATAAGGGTCTGGTATGGATTTTTGGGGGGACCCCCACAACATTTTTTTTTTTTCATTTTGGCCGGGGTTCCCCTTAATATCCATACCAGACCTGAAGGGCCTAGTATGGAATTTAGGGGGACCCCCACGTCATTTTTTTTTTACATTTTGGTTCGGGGTTCCCCTGTGGGGAATTCCCATGCTGTTTTTATCAATGAACTTCTATGTGTATTGTTGGACCGGCAATGCAATAGCCGCAAGTAGTTTTAAATGACTTTTTTCTATTTGAAATGTCATTTTGCTGTCAGACTGTTCTAAACACGGGAAACATGCGCCCCTTTACAGGCATACTATAGACACCCCCCAGCTACGAAATTTAAAGGGATATTACACTTTTATTGTTTGACTTTAAGCATTATTAAAATCACTGCTCCTGAAAAAACGGCCGTTTTTAAAACTTTTTTTGCATTGATCCATGTCTCCTGGGGCAGGACCCAGGTCCCCAAACACTTTTTATGACAATAACTTGCATATAAGCCTTTAAAATTAGCACTTTTGATCATTCATGTTCCTGTCCCTTAGAATTTAACGGTGTTCGCATGTTTGAACAAACTTTTTTCCTGTTCGCATGTTCTGGTGGGAACCAAACTGGGGGGTGTTCGGCTCATCCCTACTTACCTGTTTTGTACAAGCTTCACAGATGGAGACACCCCTAGAGTATACACTGGAGCACCTGTTTGGACCCCCTAATAAAAAGTTTGTTCTTGCATCCCACACTAGTGCTCCAGCATCCAGATGTGTAAACAGCTGCTGAGTGTCCTCTCCTTACACAGAATCTAGTTTGCATTTCATTCTAGTTACTAACCCATCTAGACAACAAACTTATTTTAACCTCCCTGGCAGTATCATTATTTCAGATTTTTGATCCTGAAAGTGGTACAATTTTGCACAGAAATTTGGCGTTTTATATTATAGGCCTGTAATTCTTAGGAATAATTCACTTAAATCTGTCCAAACAAGAGTCTAGTAGACATCCCGGGTATGATAAAGTTTGAAAAACGAAATAAAAAATTATAATATAATAAATAACTATAAATAATTATAACAAATAATAATATAAAAATAATAAAAATTATTCAATAATGTAATCAAATCAAAACTTTTAGTGTTTGATGACGGATTTCCCCACAAATCACTATCACTCAATTCTGCAAGTGATTCTAATTTATTATCCCTGTTTTCTAGCTGGTCTAAAGCCACTTTTGATGTAAAGGTACAGTTTTGGTTGCTATGGGCAATCTCCAGTTTCCAGGCAGAAAGAACAGTTTTTATAATATAAAACTGCATGCAGGACACTGGACAGATCACTAGGGACAAAGGGGATGTGTAATTATTTGATACATTAAGAGCCCTTGCACACTAGGTCGTTTTTCAGGCGTTTTTCAGACGCTTTAGCGTTGAAAAAAGCGCCTGTAAAGCGCCTGAAAGAAGTCTCATCTGCAATTCCAATGTGAAAGCCTGAGCCCTTTCACACTGCCAGCACCCAAAAAACGCTGGTAAAACTCCGCTTAAGTCCCCTTTCACACTGGGGCGTTTTTCAGGCGTTTTTCGGGCGCTGGCAGTGTAAAAGGGCTCGGGCCATTGGCACACCCAGCCCGGTGACAAAAATATGAAAGTGCTGCAAAGAAGCTGCTTGCAGGACTTTTTTTGACGCCCTGCCAGCGCAGCGCCCCAGTGTGAAAGCACTTGGGCTTTCACATTGAGATTGCAGATGAGGCTTCTTTTAGGCGCTTTACAGGCGCTTTTTTTAATGCTAAAGCGCCTGAAAAACACCCCAGTGTGAAAGGGGTCTAATGTATTCTGTAAGATTACAGTATACTGTATCTGTACTGTGTGTTTTACTTTTTGAATTTGGTGCCGAACTCCATCCCCGTGCGTCGCAACACTCACAGGGAACGCAGCGGGGAGACATTGCAGGATCCAGGGGACAAGGTAAGTAACCTCTACAAGGATCCTGTGATGCGATCCCGAGTCTGGCTCGGGGATACTGCTTTTGGTTTTGAAAATCCACCCCGAGCCAGACTCGGGAATACCGCCAGGGGGGTTAAGAGAAGAGAAGTAGTTAAGAGAACTAACAATGTTTCCTACGAACGAATAATGTGTCCATGAACATGAAAGTTGCCATTTTAAACTATACAACAGCACAGAAAAGCACATGGAGCAGCACGGATGTAAGAAAAATAAAGAATAGGAACACAGGACAACTACTTACTTTTTTGCAGCACTCTCCTGATCCTTCTATACTGATCGTGCTCCCTTAATTTGAGGTCCGACCACCGTTTCCTCAGGTGATCCTTGGATAGCCGTACCCCAAAATTCCTGTGCAGACTCTTCACAACTTTCGCCATGATCTAGACCTTTATGACATTGGGGTTGGGGTTGGGGTAAGGTCCATACTTCCCGTCATAGTCGGCCCTCTTCAATATGTCCACCATCTCCACCACCTCTACAAAGGCCATATTTGATGCCTTAAATATCCTCCAGGATCGTGACATTTATGACTCCGACCTTTCCTCCTCCTCCTCCTGGTTGCTGCTGCTGTTGTGTCTCCTCCATGTGCTCTTCCCCACTGCACCGAACGAGAAGGGGTGGGGAATAGACTAGAAAGAACGTCAGGGTGCGGGCATGCGCAGTGTATATAAAGCGTAACACGCATGCATCGTACGTACGATCTGTGAGCGGAGGAAGGAGTATCAGAAGCGCCGATCGTGATAACGAAGGTAACATTTAAACTTGGGCCTATACTGCTTATAGATTGAGGCCTATATTGGGACAAGATTAGGAGACTTTAGCCTGACATTAGGGTTTGTCTTGTGTATTGCAGATAAATTGGATGGCTTCAATGACCACAACTTCCTCCCCCTGTTCATAGACAAATACAGGGAGCTGCCCTGTCTGTGGCAGGTCAAACACCCACAATATAATCATAAACAAAAGAGGCAGGCAGCGCTGGAGAAACTGCTGGAGTTGGTAAAGCCGGTGGTCCCCACAGCAATCATCCCCTATTTAAAAGCCAAAATTGGTGGCCTGAGGAGCACTTATCTTAGGGAGCGCAAGAAGATCCAGGATTCCCAGAGATCAGGAACTGCAGCAGATGACATTTATGTCCCCAGGCTGTGGTACTATGAGAGACTGCGATTTCTGTCAGACCAGACTGAAGTCAGGGAATCCCTCTCAACCCTTCCTGCCACTCTTCCTTCCACCCTATCTTCCAGGAAGGGAAGTAACGTGGAGGAGTCAGCACTCAGGCTGATACAGGAGGCTTCTGTGTCCCTCAGAGCCACCCCCACTCGTGAAGAGGTCTTTGCCTGCATGGCTGCCACAAAACTGCAGGACATACAGGAGGGACAACGCCTCATGTGTGAGGACATCCTTTATAAAACATTACCTGAGGGGGTGAGGGGCGAAATCACACCCAATACCCACCTGTGTGAGTTGCACCTCCTCCTCCTGCCACACCTCCAACACCACAGACACAGCCTGGAAGGAAGTGTGTAAGGAAGACTAGAAAGTGATGGCCTGGGTTCAGTCTGGTCTGACAAAAGATGCAGGCTCTTGTATGACCACAGCCTGGGGACATGTATGTCATCTGCTGATATATATATATATATATATATATATATATATATATATATATATATATATATATATATATATATATATATATATTATATTATGGTTGAAGCCCTATGGCCAATGTGGATATGAACAACATAGACTTACCATAAGACTTATAACATGAAATGGGGGAGACATGGCTGAAGGGGAGACATGGCTGAATGAAGACGTGTTAAACTTGAGCTCCCAGTCCCTGCCTAACTACCCCTGCTGCTCCTCACTATCCTCTGCGGTATTCCCACTACCAGAAGTAAGAAGGCACTAGGGAGCAGTCAGAAAGTAAAGGCAGCAACGAAAGTAACAAAGGCAGCAGTAAACTGTGGGAAATCGCAGATAGATAGATAGATCGCTATCTCACGGACCCTCAGGTAGCCTTTCCCGCCTCTCCCACTCCTAAAATGACGGATCCACGAGGCTCACTGCCGATTTTCCCGGACATTAGGATCTCATCTACCTCTCCAACAGCCCCTGCCATCTCTGGGTCACGTTCGGGCTCCCCGACGGCCTTCAGAACACTCCCGGGACCCCCCTCTCAACCACTCACTCTCTTTGCTGACTCAGACTTGCGAACACTGTTACAAGCTCTGCCGACTAAGGCAGATATTGAGGCTCTCATTGGCCGCTTGGAGTAGCAGCACTGAAGAGACTTCACTGAAGTGAGGCAGGATGCAAGCTCTGTCGTCCCGCCTGACTCCTGGCGAGACGTCCCTGGAGTGTTTGCAGCAACGAGTTACCAACCTGGAGATGGTGCAGGACACCTACACACAGACATCGATGTCCCTGCAGCTCCGTTTGGAGGAAATGGAAGACAGGAGCCGACGCAAAAACTTGCGGCTCTGAGGACTACCGGAGGTCACGGGCTCGGAGGATTTGGCGACGACAGCAGCTGACAGGCGAGGCTATCCCTGCAGACCTAGAGCTGGATCGGATACATAGAGCCCCGGGACCCCGGCAGTCACACCCCAACCTACCGCAAGATGTTATATGCAGAGTCCATTGCTTCACTCAGAAGGAGATTATTGGGAAGTGGGCGCTGTGGACTTCGAGGGTGCATCGGTAAAAATCATGCCTGATCTATCGAGAGCTACGCTCCACAGATGAGGACTGTTACGTCCAGCCCTGGATATAGCCCACCGTCACGGAGCCACATATAGATGGGGTTTTCCCCTCTCAGTTACCTTCAGGAGAGGGAAAAAATCTTTCATCCTACGTACACCAGGTGACTTGCCGGCTTTCTTTATTTTCATGGACACCGAGCCCATCCAGATACCAGACTGGCTGCAGCCTATGCCACAGCCGATGGGCCGCTCGGGCCGTGCAGATCCAGCAGCACCCTGAAGGAGTTCCTAGCCTCGGCCACAGAAAACCGAGTAGCGGTCCAGCAACGGCACAGACGATAGTCCCTATTGGACCCACGTGAGTTCTGCAGTGTTAGCTGCTGCTGAATATCATTGAATTATTATATTGTTTTTTTGTTTTGATGGGGGTTTTTTTCCCTCTCATTGTGTCTTTTTTGCTTTTTGATGAACCCCTGTTGCCTTCTGTTTTTTTTTGTTCCCCCCTGTGGCTAGTAGTCACTTTTCCCCCTCTTTTTTTTCCCCCCTCTGGGGAACCCCCTAGTGATGCCCCTAGTGATGCCCCTCGGACATACGAACATATGCTTGATACCTACATGTGCCACCCTGGCTGGTGTTGCCTAATCCCTAACCCCAAACTGAAAACATACTGCAATCCCCCTCTTCGGTCTGCCCTAACATCATTGCTCCTACGTGACACATGGAAACCATGGGACACGACCACCCTTCCTCCCACTATAACAGCAATATTGCATGCTTGGAGAATCCTTCGCAGCTAGCATAAGCATTCCACACCGATTGAGCTACCCGACCTCCATACCCAAATTCTAGAATCTACGATACAGTTTTTAAAGACAGATCCACTTCTTGTACTTGTGTCTTCTAAATAAAGTGCAAGATTTCTATAATAACTCCTCACTTAAATCATGGGAGCACTTGAAAATGGAATACAATCTTCCTACCAACACACAATACTCATGTATCCGCATCTTACATTTTTATGTCCAAAAATCCCTTACCTAATCTGCAAATCACCCTAATGTCTGGAAATTCCTCAACTAACAATCATCACCAAATAACGGCATTTCTGTGTTTTATAACATACTACAAGCCAAAACCTCATTGTTAAAATTCCCCTTCATACAAAAGTGGGAAAAGGAACTTCACAACTCCTATTCTCCGAAGCAGTGGCAAATGACATTCAAGTCGGTCCAAAAATGTTCACATTGCACAAATCACTGGGAAGTTATGTTAAAAATAACACATCAGTGGTATTACACACCCCTCAGATTAGCAAAAATTTTCCCAAATGTATCTCCCAACTGTTGGCGAAACTGCGGCAAAACAGGGAACTTATTATACACTCTGTGGGACTGCCCCAACCAAACTAGCTTTTGTAAACTGAATCTGTATGATATCTCTGATAACAGAGGTTTTTACATCTCCAGACAAGGGACTAGCTATCCCTAACCTAGGAATAGACAAACACTCACACTCCATAAGATCGGTGGTAACCCATATCCTACTGGCGGTAAGGAATACTATTGTTAAGAGATGGAAATCCCAAGACTCCCTGAACTGAACTCATTAAAGTGGTGTTCCACCCTAAAAAAAAAAATCCATGACTGTACCTAAAAAAAAATATAAAAAAACATTTGGAATTTTATTTTTTTACTTACCTCTAAATGCCTATTGCTAGGGGGTCCCTCGTAGTCTGCCACTTCCAGTGCCTGGGCTGGTGACATCACTTCCCCCTCGGCACAGGAAGGACTCGGCTCTGCTCCCTCCCTCCTGTCAATCATCTGGGACCCATTACAGGTCCCAGGTGACTGAGCGGCCAATCACGGCGCGCGGCGCCGCTCGTGCATGTGCAGTGGGTGCCAGGCTGTGAAGCCACAGCCCGGCGCCCACAGTTGCAATGCCGGCGCCGCTGAACGGAGGGGGAGACGAGCGGGGCTTCGATCCCCCGCATCGCTGGACCCTGGGACAGGTAAGTGTCCAATTAAAAGTCAGCAGCTGCAGTATTTGTAGCTGCTGACTTTTAATTTTTTTTTTCATGGGCCCTCCTCTTTAACACTGTTAATCATAACTACACTTATGAACGTTTACTGGTGATCAACTCACTTAATTGTAATAGATTTGACCAAACATGGTCAATTTGGACTGATAAATATGTTTCTAAAGTTTGAACCACTGTTGTACTGTATTACCTAGTACAAATATAACTACCTGTTTACATGCTGCAAATGTATATTGTATGCATTATCTCCGTGTTGTGTACCAACCTCTCTCAAGTTTTGAAAAACCAATAAAAACGTATTGAAAAAAAAAAACAAGAATAGATAAAAATAGAATAGAAAATAAAGGAATAGAACATTGATAAATAAAAGTGCAGTGCTATAAGACCAAAATGTATATACCATATGTGACAAGTAAATATACGTGTTTGTTGTGACAAACTGAATTCATGTAGACTGGGGCAACAAGGTATGTGCAAAAATGAACTGCATTACTGAGTCAACAATATCTCATAAACTACAATGGCCTATAAACAGTGACCCAAAGGTAAAGTGCATCAGTGCAAAGGTGAAATCAATACATACCAAATAAATACAAAGAAAAACTCAAATTCATAAGTGCAAAACAATGAGAGATCACTGAAAAGTCAATGAGAGTTCAATAAGAACCAAGTCAAACTTGGTCTGCTGAAATGTCCACACTAATGCCGCGTACACACGGTCGGACTTTTCGTCTACAAAAGTCAGACAGCCTGTCCGACAGACTTCCGGCAGACTTTCGGCGGACTTGCGGCGGACTTGCGGCATACTTTCTAACGAACGGACTTGCCTACACACGACCACACAAAAGTCCGACGGATTCGTACGTGATGACGTACACCGGACTAAAATAAGGAAGTTCATAGCCAGTAGCCAATAGGTGCCCTAGCGTGGCTTTTTGTCCGTCGGACTAGCACACAGACGAGCGGATTTCGGGGTCTGTCGTAGTTACGACGTAAAGATTTGAAGCATGTTTCAAATCTAAAGTACGTCGGATTTGAGGCTAAAAAAGTACGTTGAAAGTCCGGAGGAGCCCACACACGATCGGATTACCAGCCAGCTTTAGTCCGTCAGCGTCCGTTGGACTTTTGTAGACGAAAAGTCCGACCGTGTGTACGCGGCATAAGAACCAAACTGGTAGAAATAGAATCAAAGTCTGGGACAAAAGGCAAATAGACGATGTCAAATCACCCGGGATAGTGCGTCCTCCATCTGGGGTAAGGGATAGGTAATCTTATTGGAGACTGTGGACCCACGTGGCAGCGGCAGCAAGTCAACCAAGCTTAGGGGAAGGGAACCAGAACTCCAATGCAGGTCACCGATAGTCCCAACAATGCACACCAAGATCCTGTCCAATGAATATTCAAACATGGGGTTCATAAGAAGAAACGATGCCTCCACATGGTGTAGGTTAAAAGGGTGGTTTTTAAAAATGGTACCTTGTGATCACATTTTATTTATACACATCTTCACGATGTTCGTACCATTTTTTAAATAAATCCACCCTTTTGACCTACACCATGTGGGGACGATTTTTCTTCTTATGACCCCCACGTTTGAATACATTGTCAATAATTTGTAGAACCACATTTTGCTGCAATTGCAGCTGCAAGTCTTTTTGGGGATGTCTCTACCAGCTTTGCACATCTAGAGAGTGACATTTTTGCCCATTCTTCTTTGCAAATTAGCTTAAGCTCTGTCATATTGGATAGAGAGAGCATCTGTGAAAAGCAATTTTAAAGTCTTGCCACAAATTCTCTATTTGATTTAGGTCTGGACTTTGACTGGGCCATTCTACCACATGAATATGCTTTGATCCAAAACATTCCATTGTAGCTCTGGCTGTATGTTTAGGGTCGTTGTCCTGCTGGAAGGTGTTCTTCTAAGATTGCCATGTTTTTGGCTCCATCCATCTTCCCATCAACTCTGACCAGCTTTCCTGTCCCTGCTGAAGAAAAGCATCCCACAACATGATGCTGTTGCCACCATGTTTCACGGTGGGGGTGGTGTGTTCAGGTTGATGTGCAGTGTTAAGCCTCATACATACGATCGGCATTTCCGACATCAAAACCGTGGAATTTTGTTCAAAGGACATTGGCTCCAATTTGTCTTGCATACACACGTTCACACAAATGTTGGCCAACAATTTACGAACGTAGTGACGTATAAGACGTACGACGAGCCGATAAAAAGGAAATACAATAGTCATGTGCCACCCTTTGGGCTCCTTCTGCTAATCTTGTGTTTATCTCGTGTTAGTAGAAGTTTGGTGAGTGACGATTCGCGCTTTTCAGCCTCGTGTTTTTCAGTTCGTTTATGCTTTTCAGTTCGTTTATGCTTTTCAGGTTGTGCTTGTCGGTTCGTATCTGTTTTTCAGTGCGTGCTAGTCAGGTCGTTTCTGTTTTTCAGTGCGTTCTATTTACAGTTCGCTTCTGATTTTTAGTGCATGCTTGTCTGGTCGTTTCTGATTTTCAAGGTCGTGCTTGTCAGGTCCTTTCTGATTTTCAGTGCGTTCTGACAGTTCGTTCTGAGCAGCCGTTCATTTACTAGCCATGTGGTGTTCTTGTCGGAGGGATTGTGCTATAGTTGGGCTTGGAGTTATTGCTATGACCCAAGTCCAGTCCAGGAACAGGGGGAGGAGGAGTTCTTGGACCAAGAATTGGTTGCTTAATCGTGACCAATTCTGTCATATGCCTTTGCTGTGGGAGCTTCAGGAGAATAATCCTGATGATTTCAGGAATTATCTCCGGATCACGAACCCCATCTTTCACCGTCTATTGGCTTTGCTGTCCCCTTATATTACTAAGCAGGACACCTGCATGCGGCAAGCCATCTGTCCCGAGCAAAGGCTCGTCGCCACCTTGTGGTACTTGGCGATGGGGAGAAGTCTCCAGGACCTCAAGTTCACGACTGGGATCTCCCCCCAGGCTCTGGGAATCATTATTCCAAACACCTGTTCTGCCATCATTCAAGTCCTGCAGAAGGACTATATTCGGGTAAGTTGTATCCTTTAACATCATATTCTATGTATTTAATATTTGCTATTGTATTGTATTCATTTCTTTATTCCATAATTACCATGATTGTAATATGCTTCCTTCATGCATATTTGCCTTTACTAATCTCCCCAGCATGCTATTCTGGGCCCATACACACCTAGCCTAAAAAACTTAACAATGCTTTTTGTCAGCTACATTTTAGTGCTTACCCTAAACACCCCCTAAAATGTGTCCAAATGTTATTGTTGGCCTTAAAATCAGGCAGAGTGCAAGAGGCTATTTTTTTGGGGCCCAAACTCATTTGGAACCCCCCCAACAGCTAAGTCAACCGATACCAATACTCTACCTGCTGACTTTGCCAAACCCATACACACTATACCTACCTCTTTTGTGGTCATATTTATGGATGAATTCACCAAAGCATGTAGTACAAGTGCCTGCCTGTATACTTTCAAATGGTACTGTTTAAAGTTTTGTTCTCCTATTATCTTGATAGGTAATTGCAGAATGTAAAAATGTGCTTCAATTTGGACAGTGTGTATTCATATTTTTGGATTATGATGCTTCTTACCTGTCCAGTGGGCTGCCAATAGTGTAAGTAAGGAGCGGCTGGCCAAAGTAACACATTATTTATACATTCAGCTCTCAATGAAGGGGAGAGGGTTACCTGTCCAAAACATCTACCCATCCCCCCTACCATAAAATGTTTCCAATTGAGCCACCAGAGGGTGTGAGGAATCTGATAAGTTGACCTTATACTTTTGTCTTTAAATACTCATTTCAATAAATGTTATACTTATGTTGGCCAAGAATGTTTGTGTCTAATCTGCTTGCAATGTTATGTGCAAAAGTACTATTTTTTTTCTTGTTTGACTCTACAGTTTCCTTCCAACCCACAGGAATGGCAGACTGTGGGTTCCCAGTTTCATCCCCAGTGTGGTTTTCCCAATTGTGGTGGTGCTATAGATGGGAAGCACGTAAGGATTGTACCACCACCCAACTTGGGGTCTTACTACTACAATTATAAGGGGTTTAGTAGTATTGTGATGTTGGCGGTTGTGTCGGCCAATTATGAGTTTCTCTACCTGGATGTTGGGAAGAACAGCAGAAACTCTGACGAGGAGTGATCGCCCAGACCGAGTTACACAGGCATCTTCAAAATGGCACATTGCGATTGCCACCTCTGAAGGAGAATGTCGAGGGCTTCAATTTCGTATTTCTCACAGATGAGGCCTTTGCTCTGGTGGAACATCTCATGAGGTCATTCCTCATGAGGAACATGACCCCAGAGCAGAGGGTTTTTAACTACCGGCTGTCACGTGCCAGAATAGTGGTGGAGAATGCCTTTGGCGTAATGGCAAGCTGGGCAAGAATCTTACTAATGTTCATCCACCTGGCCAAATATAAACTGAGCCATGTCGTGTTGATCTGCTGCCTTCTCCACAACTACCTAAGGAAGAATACAGCCAGCTATCTGGCCTCAGTTGCATTGGATACAGCAGCGATGACGGCTATTGAAAGTGGCCGTCCTGGCTTACCCCCCAAAGCACCCGCAAAGTACTTTGTGCGTAGAGGGGCAATTTCTTTACAACAAAATGTTGCGGATGTGCAATAATTTTTAAAAAAAAACTAAACTCATATTTCATTTGAATTACTGTTTGTGTGTCTTATCTGTCTCCTAGGTTTTCAAATGACCTTTTAATTTTGGCCATTTTTTTCAAGAGTACAAACGTTACTTATTTGATACATGAGGTGACAATCTCTTCTTCAGCTAACTATTATTTTGTGCTGGGGGTCTGCTACACACACACACAATATTATTGTTGTTAATGTATGTAATGCATTAATGATAAAAATATTCATCCTTTTCAACTCCTTGAATTAATTGCTTGGAATCCCTAAAATGGCCTGATTTTGTCACATTTTACAGCACATTGTCACTGTAACTATACCAACTTAACAAATACACTTGTATTAAGCACTGAAATAAGAAGCCACACATTGTTGAGTATAAAACATTTTACTCCAAGCACATTCACATGTGCGTTATAAACATATAACACATAAATTATATAACATCTTGATGTAAAACATGTACTGTATGTTTGACATTAATTTGCCTTTTTTGGGGCTAAACAGGCATGTTTAAAAACATAACATACACATACCAAACTCAGGAACTTACAAAGGTCGACTTTGCTAAAGTGAAGGCCATATGAGACATTAGTATGTCAAAACTGTGTTGATCTTGCCTTCATCAGATGGGGTGAGCTCACCCCTCTAAAAGCCAAATTTTGAAGATGCACACAAATTGGAACTCAAAATTTGGATTTCCCTCATGATCCCATGCCTGAAATGTTTGTCTTTTTCCTACATCTATTTTGCTAAAGCCACAAAACACACAGTGTGTCAACATGTGCTATCTCCCATCATGGGATATCAATGTGTGCATTTTGTGGGTGCAACCCCTTACTCCAAACTAAAGTAGGTGAGAGGAAGGGGTTGCACCCGCGAAACACGTCCATTGATCCTCCATGATGGGAGCTACCACATGTTAACACACTGGGCATTATTTCAGAAAGGCCAATCCACTTTGCCCTACAAGTGCACTTGCATTGCACTTGTAGGGCAAAGTGGTTTTGCCTTTTTGAAATAAGCCCCAACATGTGCTAGATCCCATCATAGGGGATCAATGGATGTGTTTCTGGGGTGCAACCCCTTCCTCTCACCTACTTTAGTTTGGAGTAAAGGGTTGCACCCACAAAACGCGTACATTGATATCCCATGATGGGAGATAGCACATTTTGACACACTGTGTGCATCTTCAAAATTTGGCTTTGCGATTCATTTAACACTGTAAAAACACGTACAACATAACGACAACTATAAAATGTTATTTTTGTTTAAATTTTTCCTAAAATATCTATGATGTTGCTCAGTCTTTTTTGAACATCATGGATGCTTTGTTTCGTTTGTTCCAAATCACGATTACAAACCATGATCTCCCTGATCAGGATTTGTGCACTTGCACTGCTGAAGCGAGTTTCTTCTTCCACAACATCCACATCACCTAAAAATAAAAAAACACGCCATGTATTAAAAATATGCAGGCATCCATCTATTACCTGAAGCTGTGGTCTCGGACACTGACCTGTGGTCGTCAACATTTCTCCAACTTCACTCAGTGCTTCAAGCACATCAGCATCCACATCTTCAGGGTGTGTGTGGTGAGTTGCCTTTCTTCAGGATGTTCAATAGGTGCTGGGTTACTGGTGTCCCCAGATGTCCCTCTTCTTTTCTCCCCTATGTGAATTGGAGGGTATGATAAGGGACTATATACAAGATTATAGTAATGAGTACGGTATCATTAGCAGTAATCAGCATGGATTCATGAAGAATCGTTCTTGCCAAACCAATCTATTAACTTTCTATGAGGAGGTGAGTTGCAATCTAGATGAAGGAAGGCCCGTAAACGTAGTGTATCTGGATTTTGCAAAAGCATTTGACACAGTTCCCCATAAATGTTTACTGTACAAAATAAGGTCTGTTGCCATGGACCTAAAGGGTGAGTACATGAATTGAAAAGTGGCTTCAAGGGCGAGTTCAGAGGGTGGGGATAAATGGGGAGCACTCGGAATGGTCAGGGGTGGGTAGTGGGGTCCCCCAGGGTTCTGTGCTGGGACCAATCCTGTTTAATTTGTTCATGACCTGAGGGTGGGGTAAACAGTTCAATCTCTGTATTTGCAGATGATACTAAGCTAAGCAGGGTAATAACTTCTTTGAAGAATGTGGAAACCTTGCAAAAAGATCTGAACAAATTAATGGGGTGGGCAACTACATGGCAAATGAGGTTCAATGTAGAAAAATGTAAAATAATGCATTTGGGTGGCAAAAATATGAATGCAATCTATACATTGGGAGGGGGAACCTCTGGGGGAAACTAGGATGGAAAAGGACCTGGGGGTCCTAGTAGATGATAGGCTCAGCAATGGCATGCAATGCCAAGCTGTAGCTAACAAAGCAAACAGAATATTGGCATGCATTAAAAAGGGGATTAATTACAGAGATAAAACAATAATTCTCCCGCTCTACAAGACTCTGGTCCGGCCGCACCTAAAGTATGCTGTCCAGTTCTGGGCACCAGTCCTCAGGAAGGATGTACTGGAAATGGAGCGAGTACAAAGGCGGGTAACAAAGCTAATGAAGGGTCTGGAGGATATTAGTTATGAAGAAAGGTTGCGAGCACTGAACTTATTCTCTCTGGAGAAGAAACGCTTGAGAGGGGATATGATTTCAATTTACAAACACTGTACTGGTGACCCCACAATAGGGATAAAACTTTTTTGCGGAAGGGAGTTTAACAAGACTCGTGGCCACTAATTAAAATTAGAAGAAAAGAGGTTTAACCTCAAACTACATAGAGGGTTCTTTACTGTAAGATCGGCAAGGATGTGGAATTCTCTTCCACAGGCGGTGGTTTCAGTGGGGAGCATCAATAGTTTCAAGAAACTATTAGATAAGCACCTGAACGACCACAACATACAGGGATATACAATGTAATACTGACATATAATCACACACATAGGTTGGACTTGATGGACTTGTGTCTTTTTTCAACCTTACCTACTATGTAACTATGTAATACAAAGAAGGTATACTTAGCAGACAGATATGTTAGGCTAGAAATAGTAATATGAAACATTGCTTAGACGTGTCATCCATTTGTCTGTTTTGGCAGAGTTCCAAGCTGAATACATGATTTGTTCCCTTTCAAAAGCTGGAATACTTACCTGTTTTGTTCAGCTTTCACACACGGAGATACCCCTAGTATCCACTGGAGCACCTGCATGGGACACAATAACAAGAGTGATATGGTGTCCCACACTAGTGCTCCTGCGTCCAGATGCGTAAACAGCTGCTGAGTGTCCTCTCCTGACACTGACTAAAGTTGACATTTCATTATAGTTTCAAACACATCTAGACAACAATCAAATGAACATATTTCAATACAAATAGGCCTGAACAAATGTAGTTAGCCTGCATCTCCCAAAACGACATATTAGTTGTCGAACGAATGATGTTTAATGTCCTACGGACGATTCCTACTTGGCCTTTTAAACTGTACAACAGTAAAGAAAAGAACATGGAGCAGCATGCAAGTAATAATAATAATAGGAACACAGGACAAATACTTACTTTTTTGCAGCACTTTCCTGATCTTTCTATGCTGATCTTTAGGGATGAGCTTCGAGTTCGAGTCGAACTCATGTTTGACTCGAACATTGGCTGTTCGCAAGTTCGCCGAACAGCGAACAATTTGGGGTGTTCGCGGCAAATTCGAATGCCGCAGAACACCCTTTAAAAGTCTATGGGAGAAATCAAAAGTGCTAATTTTAAAGGCTTATATGCAAGTTATTGTCATAAAAAGTGTTTGGGGACCCGGGTCCTGCCCCAGGGGACATGGATCAATGCAAAAAAAAGTTTTAAAAATGGCCGTTTTTTCAGGAGCAGTGATTTTAATAATGCTTAAAGTCAAACAATAAAAGTGTAATATCCCTTTAAATTTCGTAGCTGGGGGGTGTCTATAGTATGCCTGTAAAGGGGCGCATGTTTCCCGTGTTTAGAACAGTCTGACAGCAAAATGACATTTGGAAGGAAAAAACACATTTAAAACTACCCGCGGCTATTGCATTGCCGACAATACACATAGAAGTTCATTGATAAAAACGGCATGGGAATTCCCCACAGGGAAACCCCGAACCAATATTTTTAAAAAAATGACGTGGGAGTCCCCCTAAATTCCATACCAGGCCCTTCAGGTCTGGTATGGATATTAAGGGAAACCCCGGCCAAAATTTAAAAAAAAATGACGTGGGGTTCCCCCTAAATTCCATACCAGACCTTTCAGGTCTGGTATGGATTTTAAGGGGAACCCCGCGCCAAAAAAAAAAACAAAAAACGGCGTGGGGTCCCCCCAAAAATCCATACCAGATCCTTATCTGAGCACGCAACCTGGCAGGCCGCAGGAAAAGAGGTGGGGACGAGAGTGCGCCCCCCCTCCTGAACCATACCAGGCCACATGCCCTCAACATTGGGAGGGTGCTTTGGGGTAGCCCCCCAAAACACCTTGTCCCCATGTTGATGAGGACAAGGGCCTCATCCCCACAACCCTGGCCGGTGGTTGTGGGGGTCTGCGGGCGGGGGGCTTATCGGAATCTGGAAGCCCCCTTTAACAAGGGGACCCCCAGATCCCGGCCCCCCCTGTGTGAAATGGTAAGGGGGTACTTACCCCTACCATTTCACTAAAAAACTGTCAAAAATGTTAAAAATTACAAGAGACAGTTTTTGACAATTCCTTTATTTAAATGCTTCTTCTTTCTTCTATCTTCCTTCATCTTCTTCTGGTTCTTCTGGCTCTTCTGGTTCTTCCTCCGGCGTTCTCGTCCAGCATCTCCTCCGCGGCGTCTTCTATCTTCTTCTCCTCGGGCCACTCCGCACCCATGGCATGGGGGGAGGCTCCCGCTCTTCTCTTCATCTTCTTCTTCATCCTCTTCTCTTCTTCCTTCTTCTCTTCTTCTCTTCTTCATTTTCTTCTCCGGGCCGCTCCACGTCCATGCTGGCATGGAGGGAGGCTCCCGCTGTGTGATGGCATCTCCTCGTCTGACGGTTCTTGAATAACGGGGCCACCCGGTGATCCCGCCCCCCTCTGATGCACGGGACATGACGGGACTTCCCTGTGGCATTCCCCGTGACGTCACAGGGAAGTCCCGTCAAGTCACCGTGTGTCAGAGGGGGGCAGGGTCACCGGGTGGCCGCGCCCCCCGTTATTTAAGAACCGTCAGACGAGGAGACTCCGTCACACAGTGGGAGCCTCCCTCCATGCCAGCATGGATGCGGAGCGGCCCGGAGAAGAAAATGAAGAAGAGAAGAAGAGAAGAAGGAAGGAGAGAAGAGGATGAAGAAGAAGAAGAAGAGAAGAGCGGGAGCCTCCCCCCATGTCATGGGTGCGGAGCGGCCCGAGGAGAAGAAGATAGAAGATGCCGCGGAGGAGATGCTGGACGAGAACGCCGGAGGAAGAACCAGAAGAGCCAGAAGAACCAGAAGAAGAAGAAGGTGAAGGAAGATAGAAGAAAGAAGAAGCATTTAAATAAAGGAATTGTCAAAAACTGTCTCTTGTCATTTTTAACATTTTTGACAGTTTTTTAGTGAAATGGTAGAGGTAAGTACCCCCTTACCATTTCACACAGGGGGGGGGGAGCGGGATCTGGGGGTACCCTTGTTAAAGGGGGCTTCCAGATTCCGATAAGCCCCCCACCCGCAGACCCCCAAAACCACCGGCCAGGGTTGTGCGGATGAGGTCCTTGTCCTCATCAACATGGGGACAAGGTGTTTTGGGGGCTACCCCAAAGCACCCTCCCAATGTTGAGGGCATGTGGCCTGGTACGGCTCAGGAGGGAGGGGGGGCTGCACTCTTGTCCCCCCCTCTTTTCCTGCGGCCTGCCAGGTTGCATGCTCGGATAAGGGTCTGGTATGGATTTTTGGGGGGACCCCACGCCGTTTTTTTTTTTTTTTTTGGCGCGGGGTTCCCCTTAAAATCCATACCAGACCTGAAGGGTCTGGTATGGAATTTAGGGGGAACCCCACTTCATTTTTTTTTACATTTTGGCCGGGGTTCCCCTTAATATCCATACCAGACCTGAAGGTCCTGGTATGGAATTTAGGGGGACTCCCACGTCATTTTTTTTTAAAATTTTGGTTCGGGGTTTCCCTGTGGGGAATTCCCATGCCGTTTTTATCAATGAACTTCTATGTGTATTGTCGGCAATGCAATAGCCGCGGGTAGTTTTAAATGTGTTTTTTCCTTCCAAATGCCATTTTGCTGTCAGACTGTTCTAAACACGGGAAACATGCGCCCCTTTACAGGCATACTATAGACACCCCCCAGGTACAAAATTTAAAGGGATATTACACTTTTATTGTTTGACTTTAAGCATTATTAAAATCACTGCTCCCGAAAAAACGGCCGTCTTTAAAACTTTTTTTTGCATTGATCCATGTCCCCTGGGACAGGACCCGGGTCCCCAAACACTTTTTATGACAATAACTTGCATATAAGCCTTTAAAATTAGCACTTTTGATTATTCATGTTCGTGTCCCATAGACTTTAACGGTGTTCGCGTGTTCGAGCGAACTTTTTTCCTGTTCGCATGTTCTGGGGCGAACCGAACAGGGGGGTGTTCGGCTCATCCCTACTGATCTTGCTCTCTCAATTTAAGGTCTGACCAGTGTTTTCTCAACTGATCCTTGGATCGTCATACCCCAAAATTCCTGTGGAGACCTTTCACAACTTTAGCCATGATCTTGGCCTTTCTGACATTTGGGTTTCTGTAAGGTCCATGCTTCCCATCATAGTCTGTCCTTTTTAAGATGTCTACCATCTCCACCATTTATTTAAAAGACATATTTACGGCCTTATATCTTCTCCTGGATCTGGAGCTGCCTTGCTCCAGGCTTTTCTCATTGCTGCTCTCTGCACACACCTGCTGTATCTCCGCCATGCACTCTCCCACTGCCCCGAAAAAAAAGAGGCGGGGAATACACTAGAAAGAAGGACAGGGGCTGAGTTTCACGCATGCACAGTGTATATAAAGCCATACCACGCGGGGCAAGGTAACGGGACGTCTGTACGATCTGTGAGGGGAGGACGGAGGATCGTTATTGCAGATCTTTCAAACTAAGGTACAATTGTAAATTGGGACATCAGTGGTTAGTGGCCTATACTGCTTATAGATTGAGGCCTATATTGGGACAAGATTATTAGAGTTTAGCCTGACATTAGGGTTTGTCTTATGTTGTGTCTTGTGTCAAATAAAATGGTTGATACATTTACGGCCCCAGATTTCCTGCCAGAGTTTATTGAAAAATATCGGGATCTGCCATGTCTCTGGCAAGTAAAATGCAGGGACTATTCAAACAAGATAAAGAGGAAGGCAGTGATGGAGAAACTGTTGGAATTAGTGAAGCCTGTGTATCCCACGGCAGACATCAACTATTTGAAGGCCAAAATTGGTAGCCTGAGGAGCACATATAATAGGCAGTGCAAAAAGGTCCAGGATTCCCAGAGATCCAGAGCATCAGCAGATGACGTATATGTCCCCAGGCTGTGGTACTACCACAGCCTGCGTTTTTTGGCTGACCAGACAGAACCCAGGCCATCGCTCTCAACACTTCCTTCAACATCAGCTGAGGCTCCTGAGGTCCAACCTAGGCCTTCCACCCAGGAAGAAGATGTGGAGGAGCCCAGCTTGACCCTGGTATGCATTGTTGAACATATTTCTTGTCAAAAATTTAATGATGTAAACTAGATTTTATTGATCACAAATTTCTGATTTAACAAAGTGGTTTACATATCAATAGACTGTAGTGGCAAAAAATGATTGAGACAAGAATGAAAAATGCTGGGGTCAGAATGATAGTCTTTTCTATTTGTTAACATTCAATTTGCAACAGTCATGAGCTCAAAATTGTGTGTGATTGATGACCAAAAACATAAAACTATGTACCATTTTCATACACAGGAAAGTCTCAGCCTCAGCCAAGAGGAGGCCATGGCAAGCAGCCTCACAGAATCTCAGGTTCCGTCCCCCGCCCTCCAACAAAAAGGGTCATTAAGTCCAGGAACCTGGACGATGCCACAGTTGCTTTTCTGCGCAAAGCTACAGCTGCAATTAGCATGGCCCCTGATGGCCAGGAGGCGTTTGGATGCCTGACAGGCAATAAATTAAAACTGATGGAGGAGGACCAGCGCACTATGTGCGAGGAAATAATTCTTCAGGCACTAAACAAAGGGACAAGGGGCAAAATCACCCATAAAATGCACCTCTGCGAGTTGGACCATGCTCCTCCACCACCTCCACCAACAACACAGCCACCCCACCCACCACAGCAGCATGGAAGGAAGTCTGAAAGGAAGTGTTGAGAGTGATGGCCTGGGTTCGGTGTGGTCTGACAAAAAACGCAGGCTGTTGGAAGACCACAGCCTCGGGACATATATGTGGTCTGCTGCTGTTCTCGATCTCTCGGAGTCCTGGACCGTATTGTGCTCCCTATTAAATGGACTCCTCAGGTTACCAATTTACCCCTGGGGTAAAAAGGCTTCACCAATTCCAACTGTTTCTCCATCGTTGCCTTCCTCTTTATTTTGATATGACCTTGTACTCCCTATTAAATAAAAAAAATTCTGTTTTGACAAATACTTGGCTATGTGTTTTACTTCAAAAAGGACAGTTTGTTTGTGAGTAGGCAGGTACATTTCAAAAATACAAGGGACACCAACATAATTGTATCTTTGAGGTTAAAAAATACAAGATAATAATGGTGTTGTGGTAACTTGATACACAAAACTAAAAAAAAAAATGTTATTCTGCATATAACTAGAAAAATAAAAAAAAAAATTATTCTGGAGATCACTAGCAAAAAAAAACACAATAAAAAATATTATTCTGAGGATCACTAGAAAAAAAACACAAAAAAAAAAATATTATTCTGGAGATCACTAGAAAAAAAAACACAAAAAAAATATTATTCTGGAGATCACTAGAAAAACATTTCCCTTTGGAAAATCCGATCGTGTGTATGGGGCTTTAGTTTTTCCGCCACACATAGCATTTTGCCTTTAGGCCCAAAAGTTCAATTTTGGTCTCATCTGACCAGAGCATCTTCTTCCACATGTTTGCTGTGTCCCCCACATGGCTTCTCGCAAACTGCAAACAGGATTTTCTGTGGCTTTCTTTCAACAATGACTTTCTTCTTGCTGCTCTTCCATAAAGGCCAGAGTGCACTAATAGTTGTCCTGTGGACAGATTATCCCACCTGAGTTGTGGATCTATGCAGCTTCTCCAGAGTTACCATGGGTCTTTTGGCTGCTTCTCTGATTAATGCTCTCCTTGCCCGGCCTGTCAGTTTAGGTGGACGGCCATGTCTTGGTAGGTTTGCAGTTGTGCCATACTCTTTCAATTTCTGGATGATGGATTGAACAGTGCTCCATGAGATGATCAAAGCGTGGGGTAATTTTTTTATAAACTAACCCTGCTTTAAACTTCTCCACAACTTTATCCCTGACCTGTCTTGTTTGTTCCTTGGCCTTCATGATGCTGTTTGTTCACTAAGGTTCTCTAAAAAAACCCTGAGGGCTTCACAGAACAGATGTATTTATACAGAGATTAAATTACACACAGGTGGACTCAATTACTAATTAGGTGACTTCTGATAGCAATTGGTTCCAGTAGATTTTAGTTAGGGGTATCAGAGTAAAGGAGGCTGAATACATAAATACATATGCACACCACACTTTTCATATATTTATTTGTAAAAAATTTGGAAAACCATTTATCATTTTCTTTCCACTTCACTATTATGTGCCACTTTGTGTTGGGCTATCACATAGAATCCCAAAAAAATAAATTTACATTTTGGGTTGTAACATGACAAAATGTGGAAAATTTGAAGAGGTATGAATACTTTTTTTGTAAAGAGTTGCATGGACATATTGGACATTTTTATTTTATCAGAAAAATTTTCACAGTGTCTTTGTTGATCACTATTCACGTCATCATAGCAAAGCTCACAATTTGTATTGTTTTAGAACGTAAAACAAGGAGTATACCAGGCAATTAATTTATCTTGTCCTGGGGGGGGGGGGGGGTGCTGCTGTGGGAATTATTAGTTTTGAGTTTCCTGGGCTCTGGGAGTAAAGGGTTTACACAAAAGAATAGAATAGAAATAAACAACAGAATAGAATAGTATTTAAAGGATATAACCTATCATTTTGAATTCTAATAGAATAGCTTAGAATAGAATAGAAAATAATAGAAAAAACAATAATAAACAATACTAGAATGGATGTCAAGAGAATAGAATGAAATAGAAAGAATATAACTACCTTCCGAAATTCTAATTTTTAATGGAATAAATTCAAATTCAAATAGAACAGAAAAGAATATAATAGCAAATAAGAGAATATAAAAAAATAGAATTATCAAAATCAATAGAACCAAATCCTGCACAGATTTAGGCAGGGTACTTTCAACATTATCTCAGATGTTGCTAAATTCCTAATCCCCCCATCTTTTGGTCTAGCTCTACTTAACCTCTTGATAGAGAATATTCCCCCACCTCTTCATACAGTGGTCACCCACATATTGTTAGCAGGGAGGCTATTGATCACTAGACTCTGGAAGTCCCCTTCACCACCAACGGGAACCCTAATACAACTAATCCAAACGCAGCACACATACTGTATGAGACATTATTACCTCTTGACAGGAAAGCTGTCCTTAGAGTTCAAAAAGCTTGGAGCCCCTAGGTACAATAGTACTTACAACATTATTCTCATAATAGCCATACGGCCCCATATTGAATCTTGTATTCTTCTTTGTGCAAATAGAATAAAGTGTGGTGCTGCGCTAATCCCAATGAGATTGGTGTGTATTAGCTCTGTGCTCGTGAGTGTCTTGTAGTGCACCCAAATTAAGTCTCTGCAACTGTAACAGAGCAGTAAAAAGATGACCTAATGTGACAGTTGAATCCTTATGTGCTGATGGTGTGTATAATCAAAAAAACCGTAGTATAGATTCACAATAAATAGTAATAAATATAACGTGCAAAGTGATTAGTGCTTAAACATCATGATAGCAAACATAAATGTATGGGTGAATAAATATAGCAAAAATAAAAATCGCAGCTGGCTCAAACTATCGCCAGTCGCCAACTCACTTAATTAAATATAAATCAACGCATTCATAAGTGCATGTAAACCTAAAGTGCATCCAGTGCAAGTTAAATGTGACTAAGTGCTAAAAGTTCATAAATATGCATGCAAATCTGCGTGCAAAATATTATCAGGTGCAGTGCTCCTTGCGGCGACCAACAATCAATCAAAGTCCATAAAACGTGTAATGACTTCCGTGCTAAACATGGGTGACAATAGTGGTCAGTCTTCATGCAACAGTGTGCACATTGGTGGACAGTGGCCCCTTACCTGAGGGTAATGGGGTAATCGCGTTTAGCCACTAAGAGGCATGGCAGCCTTTGTAGAGACCATGGGTATAATCTGTAATGTAGGATGGTGGGAATGTGGCCCTATCCTGATCGCTTCTCTTGTAGGGGTGTCTGGTCCTTTCAAGTAGTGTCCCGGGGTCACCAAGATAGATTAAGAAAGGAAGCCCACAATAGTGTAGTATTGTATGGAAGCATATCACTTTTATTACAGTATAAAATTCAGTACTCACATAAAACGTTAAAAACCGGGTGGAGATCCGACGAGCGGCGAGCTCGTAATACAATAACTGTCAGAGAGTGCCTGTCCCGTCCCGGTCATCTTTTTACTGCTCTGTTACAGTTGCAGAGACTTAATTTGGGTGCACTACAAGACACTCACGAGCACAGAGCTAATACACACCAATCTTATTGGGATTAGCGCAGCACCACACTTTATTCTATTTCTTTTTATCTGGGAACAGGCTGTACCCCATCCGGTGTAGGCTGCTTTTCCTTGTCTTATTGAGATTGAGTTTCCCCCCCTCCTTTCTCCCTAACCCCGTTCACGATAGCGCAGGAATACCTCATAACTCTTTGTGCAAATAGTTTCTCATCCCATATCTCTGTTGGTTTTTTTTTTGTAACTTGTTATTCTTTTATATTTTGTTTATATCCACAAAGAACTTTATTAAAGAGTTGCACAACATTACATTGCCAAACAGTGCCTTACATAGTTACATAGTTACATAGTAGGTGAGGTTGAAAAAAGACACAAGTCCATCAAGTCCAACCTATGTGTGTGATTATGTGTCAGTATTACATTGTATATCCCTGTATGTTGCGGTCATTCAGGTGATTATCTAATAGTTTCTTGAAGCTATCAATGCTCCCCGCTGAGACCACCGCCTGTGGAAGGGAATTCCACATCCTTGCCGCTCTTACAGTAAACCTCTTTTCTTCTAATTGTAATGAGTGGCCACGAGTCTTATTAAACTCTCTTCTGCGAAAAAGTTTTATCCCTATTGTGGGGTCACCAGTACAGTATTTGTAAATTGAAATCATATCCCCTCTCAAGCGTCTCTTCTCCAGAGAGAATAAGTTCAGTCCTTGCAACCTTTCCTCATAACTAAGATCCTCCAGACCTTTTATTAGCTTTGTTGCCCTTCTTTGTACTCACTCCATTTCCAGTACATCCTTCCTGAGGACTAGGGATAAGCCGAACATCCCCCAGTTCGGTTCGCACCAGAACCTGCGAACGGACCGAAAATCCACACGAACGTTAGAACCCCATTGACGTCTATGGGACTCGAACATTCGAAATCAAAAGTGCTCATTTTAAAGGCTAATTTGAATGGTATTGTCCTAAAAAGGGTTTGGGGACCCGGGTCCTATCCCAGGGGACATGTATCAATGCAAAAAAAACTTTTAAAAACGGCCCTTTTTTTTCTGGAGCAGTGATTTTAATGATGCTAAAAGTAAAAAAAAAAAGTGAAATATTCCTTTAAATATCGTACCTGGGGGGGTGGCTATAGTATGCCTGTAAAGTCGCGCGTGTTTCCCGTGTTTACAACAGTCCCTGCACCAAATGTCATTTTTAAAAGGAAAAAATCTCATTTTAAAACTGCTTGCGGGTTTGTGTTTCAATCTCATTTATTAAGTTTTCCATTTCATATAAAACAATCATAAATATCATGACATCCCAATTAAACAAAACATTTTACAGCATGTTCTTCTTACTCCTAATACATAAAAGATTTTTCCTTTTAACCTACTGTAAACGTCTGCATCATTCGACGTTAACCCACCTCTTCCTACTCGCCCTTGCCCCCCCCCCTACCTATCTTCCCATACATACCACATTCATGAAGGAAAAAAAAAAAATTTCCCCCTTCCTTATATAAATTCTAGTATTTTTGGCGATGACCGAAACTCATCCCATTTTTGCCAGATTTCAGGTAATTGATTTCTTTTTTTTTTTACAGAATCATGTTTATTGTCATTCGAAAAAAAGAAAATCAAGGTATACAGAAGCATAACATCAGGAATATACATAAGATTGTGTTGTTGTAAAGGCTGTTATACAGGAGACATCTCAATCAATACAAAACATCCAATTCAACTTTTTTAAACATATACAGAAAGACCGTAACAGAAAAATTTTATGTATATTATGACGTTGAACATCCAAACGTCAGTTATAAACACTGGGACAGGGACAGGCGGGTCTGCGCCCAGAGGCAGGTCTATGCAAATGTGTTCTTTTGGGGACCCAGAGATATCCTCTTATGGTTCGAGTTATGAACTTGAGCAATGTGCAATTGAATCCAACGAGTGGAATGTAAGTTATCTCTTATCTCAGAACATAATCCTGAGAAGGGCGTTGAGAGAAGCTTAGTGGTGTCAAGAGTGTGCGAAGATATTCAAGGGTCCGCTCCTTATTGCTGTCCGATTGTCAATTTTTAGATTGTTGTCCTGGGAACAACTTTGTGTGAAGTGTTACTTTGTCGTGTATTTTGCCTCTGGGTTGTTGACTTGTGATAGGATCGCGGTCACCGGACCACAAGCAATCCTAATCTTAGTTGGGTAGGCCGGGGTGGTAGTCCTGTCATGAGGGGGTGGGGTAGTTGGAAGGAGCAGAGTATGAAGTAGGTAGGGAAGGGTTTGGGTAAGATGAGGGTGATCAATATGACTCTGTGGTCTGTAAGAAGGGTCCTAGGCGATTAACGTGGAAACATGAAATAGGGTGGAGTATAAAATGGGAAGGAGAGTATAAGTGTATGATAGGTGAGAAAGGAAGGGGGATATCTTGAAGGTAGAGAAAAGGGACATTTTGGGGCCTCCTCCGACAGAGTCCCAGGGATTGTTATAAGTTCTTAGGACAGGAGATCTTTATATTCAGTCGTCGTTTGGAAGTGTTGCCAGCAAGTCCAAATAGCTCTGAATTTGGGGGACGTATCTTTGGCTTGGTGGATCAGTTCCTCCATTTCGGCTATTTTAGATATACGCTTGAGCCAATCTTCAATAGTCGGGGGTTTAGTAGATTTCCAGAGAGTTGGGATGCACATTTTTGCTGCATTGATCATATGTAGTGCAAGTGAGCGATGGTAGTCTTTTTTTGGTATAGAGGAGTGGTGCAATAACATTTGGGCAGGGGTAAATTCAATCGGATAGGTGGTTATATTAGTGGTGATAGGTTGGACTTCTTTCCAGAAGGGTTGAATAAGTGGGCATGACCACCATAAATGGACCATGGAACCTTCTGCATTTAAGCATCTCCAGCATGTCGAAGGTATGGAGGGGGATATTTTGTGTAGCTTAAGGGGGGTTTTGTACCACTTCGAAAAGATCTTAAATCCGTTTTCTTGTGCTGACACATTAATCGTACCTTTGTGTATATAGGAGTAGATGTTTTCCCATTCTTGGTTTGAAAGATCTAAATCTAAGTCTTTTTCCCAAGCACGCGTGGCTATGTTGGATTTAGTGGTGTGTTCTGAGAAAAGGAGAGCATACAATTCTGAGATTACATGTCTCTGCGGTTCCGTCTGGGAGCACATCACTTCAAAGGGGGTAAGCTGTCTGGAATAATCTGTATTTTTGGGGGGGTGGTCAAGAAAGTGTCGAAGTTGGTTATACGTCCAAGGTGGGAAGGGTTTTCCAGATACATGTGCGGGTAAGTTTGTGATTGCTTGGAAGGTATTTCCTGTGAAGAAGTGTTTTGCGCGTATGTCGTCTTGGGGCCAGTATCCCTTAAGAAATGTGGAGTATAAACCCGGTGGAAAATCTGCATTGTTTCGGATTGGTGTTAAAGGGCTTGGGTTGGAGGAAATGTGGTGTTTTTGGCACACTGATTTGAATGAGTGAAGTGTGGAGGAAATCAAAGGGTGTTGAGAGCATGTCTGGGGAATCTGTCTTGTGGGCGTCCAAGGTAATGATCTAATGGGGATCAGTGAGAATTCATTTTCAATTTGCGTCCATGCTTTGGTGTGGGAGTGGACAGACCAGTCGACTATTCTGGACAATTGGCAAGCTTGGTGATATTTCGCAATGTCTGGGAGGGCTAGTCCTCCTTTTAGCTTGGGGAGGGACAATCTTTCGAAGCTGAGCCTGGGGCGGTTTGTTCCCCAAATAAACTCGTTGCAAGCCCTGCGGTACGAAGTAAAGAAGGCTGTCGGTAATCGTATGGGGACTGTTTGCATAACATATAGTATTCTTGGGAGAATGTTCATTTTAATTATTGCTGTTCTCCCAAACCAGGAAAAGAGCCCCGTTGACCAGGACTTAAGATCTTTTTGAATTTGTTGGAGAATTGGTAAGTAGTTTTTAAGATACAGGTCAGAAAGACGTGTTGGTAAGCGGATCCCAAGGTAGGTAATTGCCTCACGAGTCCACTTGAAGGGGAAATTAGACTGGCATGCTTCAAGGGTTACTGTTTGTAAAGAAACGTTCAGGGCTTCGGATTTTTTATAGTTAATTTGTAGGTTGGTCAGGAGGTTGAACATGTTAAGGTCCTTAAGTAGGTTGGGTAGTGTAATGTGGGGTTCCGTCAGAAACAAGAGGATGTCGTCTGCAAAAGCAGATAGCTTATATGTAGTCCCTGATATGGATACTCCTTTGATGTTTGGGTTGGATCTGAGGCGTTGTAGGAGTGGCTCTAAGGTAAGGATGAATATTAATGGGGAAAGCGGGCATCCCTGACGTGTCCCGTTTGACATGGAGAAGGCATTCGATAGGTGTCCATTAACACGGACCTGTGCGGTGGGGGAGGCATAGAGGGCCATTATAAATTGTAGCATACGGTCTCGTATACCGATTTTTTTAAGTACCTCCTCCATATAGTCCCACGCTACCCTATCGAATGCCTTCTCCGCGTCCAGCGACAAGAAGAATCCTTGCTGTTGTTGTGAGGTTAACCATTTGTGTATGTTGATGGCCTTAATGGTATTGTCTCTAGCCTCTCTGCCAGGTATAAATCCCACCTGGTCCAGTGAGATGAGGTTGGGTAGGAGAGGCAAGAGACGATTGGCTAGTATCTTGGTGTATATTTTTAGGTCAACATTCAATAAGGATATAGGTCGGTAGTTCGATACCATAGACGGATCTTTATTGGGTTTAGGTATCACCGTTACATGTGCCGCAAGTAGGTCTCTAGGTGGGGGATTGTCCGCGGAAAGGGAGTTGAATGCCTGCAGGAAATGTGGTTTGAGTGTTTCAATGTAGGTTTGGTAGTATCCGGTCGTTAGACCGTCTGGGCCAGGGCTTTTCCCAGGTTTCAATTGTTTTAGAACCACGTCCAGTTCAGCTGGAGAAATGGGTCTGTCTAGATCAGTTGCTTCCTCAGTAGATATGTGCTGAGGGCAATATTTCGTGAGAAAATCCTGGATGGCTTTCTGTCTGTGGTTTCCAACCTCCTGTGTGTCATGGGGATGCAGGTTGTAAAGCTTGGAATAATAGTTAACAAATTGTTCGGCTATTTTATCATTGGAAACTAGTCTTTTCCCAGTAGGATCTGTTATTGAGTGGATTGTCGTTTTTGCTCTTTTGGCATGTAGAGCTCTGGCCAAGATTTTGCCTGATTTGTTGCCATACTCATAGAATATTTTTTGGGAAAGTACATAATTGCGTTTTGTTTGCTTGTTGAGAGCTTCTAAAAGCTCGGATCTAGCTTGGAGCAATTCTGGGAGAAACGTCACTGCCATGGAGGATTTGTGTGCGGATTCTAAGGATTGTATCCGTGAGGTCAAGGCATTTATATGTGTCTGTCTGTCTTTCCTACGTTTGGTTGAGAGTGCAATTAGTTCTCCTCGAATGGTGCATTTATGTGCTTCCCATCTCATCATAGGAGCTATTTCCGGGGAATCATTTTCCTTAAAGTAAAGCTGGAGTCGTTTTTGTATGGCTGTCATGGTTGCTATGTCCGTGAGAAGCGAGGGGTCTAGGCGCCAGATATGGTGTCTGGTTTGAGTGTATGAAAAGGCTAGTGTCATGGAAATCGGGTGGTGGTCCGAGAGATACATGGGGTCTATTGTAGTCGTCGTTAGCATTGGTAGGTCCCTTTGTGAAATGAAAAGATAGTCTAATCGGGAGTATCTATTGTGGGGAGGCGAGAAAAAAGTAAAATCTTTCTCATTCGGGTGGAGAGTGCGCCAGGAGTCGTGTAGTGATAGTTCTGTCAATTGTGTTTTAATTGCACGTAGCGCGCTATATGGTATGCTGGATGAACCGGTTGAAGTATCGTGTAGTGGGTTTAGAGGGACGTTGAAGTCTCCTCCTAAGATAAGAATGCCATCTTGGAACAAAGTGAGTTTTCGTAATGTGGACCTGAAGAAGGGTACTTGTTTCGTGTTGGGTGCATATATGTTGGCTAGGGTTATTCTTTTGCCGTGTAGTGTGCCCTTGATAAAAAGATATTGCGCTTCCGAGTCTATACATGTTTCCGTAACGTGAAACGGGCAATTTTTAGCAAATAAGACGGAGACTCCTTTCGATTTTGTTGAGTTGTTAGTTGCGTGTATGGAAGTTGGGAATCGGTAGTTGGAGAGTTTAGGGATGGAGCTTGTTCTAAAGTGTGTCTCCTGGAGAAAGACAATGTCTGCTTTGTGTTTATGCATGGAAAGTAGCAACTGAGAACGCTTTTCAGGGATGTTAAGTCTCCTTGTATTGAGAGATATTATCTTGATTGATTTGTTGTTGGTTGATGGTGTGTGCGGCATATTGCTGGTGAGTGTAAAATTTGGGTGGGATGGCTAAGGATGGTGTGAAGATTCCTTATAACTGAGGGCCTCTGTCGGAGGAGGACAAGGAGGAAGTTGTAGATGGGGTTAAACTGATGTGTCGGAGATTTTGTATCTCTGGAGGGGGTTTCGATAACTATCCGGGGTTTGAGGAGGTGTATGGGGGACTCAGAATGTAATACTGTTGTGCTACAGCGGGATGAGTAAGTGAGTGTAAATAGTCGGGTATCTTCGTTTATCGGTGTGGTTTTTTTTTTTTCCGGTGATCAGCGAAATCCTGCTCGCTGATCCGTGGGAACAAACTACCTAAGTTTAGGTAGAACCGGAGAGGGTCTGCGGCGTGAGCTGAGTTTTGAAATATTTATCAGTAGTAGTGCTTATGGGCGCCACTGAGATGAGGAGTGACTGGCGTCGGAATGAAGGGGTGTGTTTTCATAGAGTAGAGGCTACCCGCTTGACAGGGAGGAGGAACAAGCATATGGGGGAGGTGTAAGATTATGGAAGACTAGTGTAAAGAGTGAACCTGGGTAATGTATGAATAGGTATGAAGAATAATAAATGTTGGGAGTCGAAATGCTCTTTTAGTTACAAAGGCACGCCAAGCCTTTGAGTGGGGGTACCTGTATATCTAAGGAAGAATGCGGTCTGAGGTTTTAACTCGCGTGTCCCTGGTCCGTGAAAGTCTCTGTTTAGGGCATCGTCTAAGCAAGACTAAACTAGTGCAAGATTCGTAAGTGTTATATAGGTTTTGATTACCACCTGTCAGCAAGAATCCTAAACACTTCGTAAACGTGACATTCAGTAATAGATTAAAGTTAGAGAAGACTCATAACAGTGGAGGCCCCAACAGATCATGCTAACAGCTTTGGTTCAACCATTGTGTATTGCATTGGGTGATGCCCTCTATGTTGGGTGTGTATGTTTACGCTCTGCATCTTGGCATAACAAAGGATCAGCATGATGTGTGCGTCTTCTATGACAGGTCGCGACAAACTGCCGCGCCATCAGCTGGAGGGTAGGAGACCGGGAATGCAAAGCATGAGGGAACATGGGCCTTCCATCAACCCTGCGAAGGCTACATCTGGATGTGTAGTATCGCCCAGAACCTGTGTAGATTGGGTGGGTTCTCAAATCTTGCGAGGCTATGTGTATAGTAAGGGCCTGCAGGGACATCCTGCTTCCACGCCACAGGTTAATCGCGCCTGCGCCTTTGAGTATACCCTATGCTGGGTATGGAGAGATGGGACTCTGAGAACATTAAGCCTCTTAGTCATTTGTGAGGAGTGACGTTTAGTGGATGTATATTTCCTGATAATAAGAGCTCTGCTTATCATGTTTTAAAGTAGCCAGGGCTAATCTAGATGGGTACAACCTGCTCCGTTACTGAAACACAGCAGTATGTTATTGGTTGGCGTAGGTAACATGATGCCTCCGGGATCCTCCCCTCCACCCGTGAGCATAGGATAAATTTATGTGCATACATATCGACTAATTGGGAGCCCATCGCTTTAAAAAGTTGGTACTAAAGCCTAAGCCTTTCAGTGCATACATTCCACGTATCATTTATTCAGCATAGGAGGCGATGACCCGCGGGAATCGTATCTCACCCACTTATATGCGGCAAGTGGT
The DNA here is from genome assembly GCA_037952835.1 of Lithobates septentrionalis. NCBI lineage: Eukaryota > Metazoa > Chordata > Amphibia > Anura > Ranidae > Lithobates > Lithobates septentrionalis. The sequence continues at coordinate 165,271 of JBBDGP010001096.1, read as the reverse complement.
GTAACTGTGACAATGTCTCACTTAGGAATGTTAGTGTAATCAGTATTTTAGGTAAAGGTGTGCTATGCGTCAGGCAGCGTCCAAGGTCATTCTGAGCAAGCCTGTACTATAGTTTACATAAAGTTGTGTCTGGATCATCGGTCGTGTGTTGCTTAATTTTGGCAATACCCTGTAGGAGAGCACTAAAATCATTCCCGCGAGCCATCATCTCCCCCATGCTTATCCAGTCAATGTTAGGCTAGAAATCTTAAGGATTAATGGTTAACTTAATACAATAAAATATTAGTATTAGCACGGGAGCAATTACTTATCAGTTGGATCTCATAGCTACCCGGTCTCCCCCGTTTTCCACTTAAAGTTTGTATGAGTGAGAGATCAGAGGAGGAAAGGATACTGCGGTTTTGGGTATATAGCTGGCAAGAGTGAACAAAGCCGTGTGAGCAGAAATGTCATGTCTTGCGAGGTCTTGGTATCTTCTTAAGTTGAAGGCAGTGTTGATCCGGGGTTCCTGAATCTTCTCTACACCAGCAGACCGTGGAGGGTTCAGATTCCGCAATCGTAATGTGGTGTTTCGAGCTGGATGTTTGAGACCTGAGCTGACAGTTAGGGCTGTAGGGAGCTTGGCGGTTAGCGGCTGGCGTGATCAAAGCGTGTCATAAACCAGAGAAGGAGAACCAAAAAAAAAAAAAAACAGAAGAGAACAAAAAACTGGAACGGAACTCAGTGTAACCCGTGAAACTGAAGGCAGGGAGCAAGTAGAGTCTCCGTGAGTCATGTGATCCGGCGTCGCTGATCAGCGGTCCCGGCGTGCTCTTCTGGTCTGCGGTGTGTCTAGCGGGCTGGGGCCCCTGGCTGAACCAGGTCCATGGAGACGTTGTCTTGCTTCGGAAGGAGACCGTTGCCGTCTGTAGCGATGCGGCTGAGTTTCCATTGGTTCACTGTCAGGCGGGAGTTTTCTGGAGGCCGGCGGGCGAAATTCTGCGTACCAGTCGGGAACATCCGTGAACGGTAAGTCGAGGGTTTCGCAGAAATAGCGTAAATCTTCCGGCACTCTGAGTAGTGCAGTGCGGCCCTGATAGGATGCTGACAAGCCGAAGGGGAATTTACACCTGTATGGGATATCCTTGGAGCGCAGTACTTCCAGCAGGGGGCGCAATTCTCTCCGGCGTTGTAGTGTGATTGTGGAAAGATCTTGAAAAATGCGTATGTCGGCACCATTGTGTGAGAGCTTTGTAGCCATGCGGGCCTTACGAATCAGTTCTTCTTTAAGATGGTAGTCCATAATATGACAAATCACATCCCTAGGCGGGTCAGCTTCTCTCCCCCTTGGGCGGAGGGCGCGGTGTATGCGTTCCATGCCTATGGGGGTGTCTGGTGGTTTATCCAGGAGGTTATTAAAGAAGCTGGTTACCTCTGCTTGGAGTCTGTCAGCATCAATCGCTTCTGGCAGGCCTCTCACCCGCAGATTGTGGCGCCTGCCGCGATTGTCCAAGTCCTCCAAGTGTCTATTCATGTCTCGTAGTTGTAGGGTGTGTGTATCCAGTGCCTGGCACGTACGGCGGAGCACAGTAGAATGGGTCGTGGTCGTCTTCTCCACTTCCTGGACTCTGCCTGCAATCGCTTGGATGTCAATCTTGAGATCCGTGATTGCCGCTGTCAGAGCTGCCGTGAGGGTGTTTTTTATGTCCTGGGCTACTGAGTGCAGGTCCTGAAGGCTGGGCTGGGAGTTCGGCGTTAGAATCACTGCTCCATTTTCCTCCGTTGGGCCTGTTGTCTGAGGCAGGCCTCGCGCGGGCGCCATGTTGCCTGAGTGGGAGCGGAACATGTCTGGTATAATATGGCTGTTCCTGCCAGTCAAGTCGCGATTGGGACCTTGATCTGGATGCGGAGGAGCTGCGGGATGAAGTTCCCATGGTTCTTTTGCGTTAAGGCGGGCAAGTAACCTCCGTGTTAGCTAGAAGATCCTCTCTGTCAGCGGGAGCAAGAGATTTAAGCTGCCATCTTCTCCCGAGGTCAGGCCACGCCCCCCAGGTAATTGATTTCTTATATGCCCTTCCACTCGAATCTGTTCTTCCATATATTGTATTTCGTTCATTTTGCATATCCAATCTGCTATAGCTGGACTTTTTGTTTTTTTCCAGTTTTTTGCTATTACTGTTCTCGCTGCTGATGTCATATGATGAATGATGTCTTTTTTAATTGTCTTTATTGACTTTGGTATCAGAGATAGTAATGAAATTTCAATACTCGGGGTCACCTCCATTCCCGATACCTTATAATAGATCTCGTATATCTTGTTCCAGAATTCTTTCACCCGATGACATCCGTACCATATATGTTCCATTGTTCCCTTTTCTACTTTACATCTCCAGCATAGATCTGTGTTCCCTTTGCTTATTAGATTTAAGGTGACAGGGCTCCTATACCACCTCATTATAATTTTATAATTTCTCTCTTGATATTTATTTGATATGGTTGTTCTATGTATAATTTCGAAAACCTTTTACCATTCTTCTTCCAATAAGGGTCTTCCCAATACTGCTTCCCATTTCCTTATGCTCGCTAATTCTTTAAGGGGGCTGCTCGGAATTAGTTCCTCATATATCTTTGATAATTTCTTAGTTGGGGCCTTTTCTCCCAGCAATAATTTTTCAAATCTAGTCATTGGTCTATTTAACCTAGCTATTTTAGGTTCTATAAACGCCTGTAATTGATGGTACTGCAGCCATTTTTTTATTCCCCTCTCCCATTTCCCTCAGTGTGGGTATTTTCCCATTCTCAAGAACTTGAACCAATCTTGTATCCTCCGATCTGTTCCATTTTAAGAAATTTTTACTCATCATTGCTATAGGGAATTCAGGGTTATAAAACATTGGGGTCATAGGTCCCAATATTGTAGAGAGCTTCCCCCCTTTCATTATACCGTCCCATACCTTTAGCGTAGCACTTACAAAAAGTGTCAACTCGCTTCTTTTAGGTCTTAAGTGGGGTTCTACCCATGGGAGCACTTTTAATTGGGGCCCTATTATTTCCTCTTCTATACTGACCCATTGCTTATTTTCTCTGTTATGGTACCAGTCTACTATGCTGGTCAGTGATGCTGCCTGCAGATATTTCATGCAATCTGGTAACGCAAGCCCCCCGTTTCTTTTTTTCCTAATTAGATTTTCTCTTTTTACCCGGGGAGTTTTATGCGCCCATATAAATTTGACTATCGCTTTTCTTAACTCCTTCATCAATTTTCTTGGGGGTTCCAGTGGTATCGTTTGGGAAGTATACAAGAGCTTTGGTAAAATATCCATTTTTACAATATTAACTCTTCCCGTCCATGAATATAACAATTTATCATATTTCTGTAATAATTTAATGGCCTTTCGGATTGCTTTCTCATAATTCATCCCCTGTAGTTGTTTCAAATCTTTTGTTATAAGGACTCCCAGATATTTTATTACGTTTTGCTTCCATTTAAATGGGAAGTCGTTTTGCATCCGTAAAAGACCTTCTTCGCTTACTGATATATTCAATATCTCTGATTTATCGTAATTTATTTTGAAATTGCTTAATTCCCCAAATCTTCTAAATTCTTTCATTAGATTTGGGATAGTTATGATGGGGTTGGTTATATTTATTAATAGATCATCTGCATACGCCGCAATCTTATATTCTTTCTCTCCCACCTTTATCCCCCTAATATCCTTATTATTTCTAATTGCAGTGATTAGATGTTCCATTATAAGTACAAACAACAAGGGAGAAAGAGGACACCCCTGGTGGGTGCCGTTTGATATTTTTATATCCTTTGACAACATACCATTTACTCTCACTTTTGCTTTTGAGTTGGAGTACAAGGCCGCTATCCTGTTACGCATTTTCGGGCCCATACCAAGTTGTTTTAGTGTTTCTTCAAGAAAACACCACCCTATCCTATCAAATGCTTTTTCTGCATCTACGGCCAGCATACACGTTTCGATAGCTGTTCTTTGAGCAAATTCCATCAATTTGCAAGTATTTATAATGTTGTCCTTAGTTTCTCTCCCTTTTGTAAATCCAGCTTGATCTAATTTTATATAATTAGGTAGGATTGGTGTTATTCTGTTCGCAATAATTTTCGAGTATAGACGTATATCTATGTTAGTTAAAGAAATTGGCCTATAGTTTTTACATAGCGTGTGATCCTTCTCTGATTTTGGGATCAAGGTAATATGAGCTTCTGTGCTTTGCGGTACAAAACCTTGTATTTCAGATATGGAATTGTATGTTTTTCCCAATATAGGGGCAATTATTTCTTGAAAATTCTTATAAAATCTGGTGGTATATCCGTCGGGTCCTGGACTTTTTCCTGGGACTAGTTCTTTAATCGCTTTGTTGAATCTCTTCTACCGAGATATCGTTTTCCAGTATCTCGAATGTTTCTTTAGGGAATCTAGGAAGGGCTGTTTCTTCTATATATTCTTTAATTTTCTCTCTATTACAATCCATCCCCTTGTTCCCCTGTGATGTTTTAATATTATACAGATTAGAATAGTATGTATGAAATTCTTCTATTATTTCTTTTGGATCATATGTATATTCCCCATCTGTTTTTAATATTTTGCTTATAGTTGTTAGGGTCTGTTGTTCTTTTAGTGTTTTAGCGAGCATTTTCCCTGTCTTGTTCCCATATTGATACCATTGTGCCCTCCTACGATCCCTAATCCTAAGGGATTCCTCATCAAGCAAGGATTGTAATTCCATTCTTTTCCCTTTTAACTTTATTTTGTCTGCTGATTTTGGATTCTGCTTATGTTCTTTATCCAATTCCTCTATTTCTTTTATCAACTGAGATTTCTTTTGGTCCTTTCTTTTTTTCAATCTTGATCCGTGCTTGATAAGTGTTCCCCTTAGTACGCATTTTAATGTTTCCCATTGCATGGGAATTGATGTTTCATCCTTCTCGTGAATTTCTACAAATTCTTTTATTGTTTCGCGTATATCCTCTATACATTCTTTGTCTTTTAACAGGTTATCATTTAATCTCCAATTCCCTTTGGGTTTTACTTGCTCAATTGCCTTAATTTCCAAAAACACCGGGGCGTGATCTGACCATAAGAACCCCCCTATATCCGATGATGGAGTCATTAACATCCCTGAGTGGTTGATAAAAAAATAATCTATCCTGTGATAGGAGTCGTGTATATTAGAATAATATGAGTATTTTTTTTCCGTTTGATGCTGGGCTCTCCAAATATCCACCAAATGATATTTTTCTAATAACCCCTTACATTCCTCTAATTGGCTCTTATTTCTATAAGCATGGATATTAGTTGTATCGATTTTTATATCCATAACATAATTAAAATCTCCACCTATGATCACTGTACCTTCTGCCTTTTCCATACTACTATTTAGGGCCTTTATCGCCATCTTTATCTGATCGTGATTTGGTAAATACAAGTTAATAATTGTAAAAATGTTCCCGTATATAGTTACCTTTATCACCAGGGATCTGCCATCATTACCCATATCTTTTTGTATTATTTGGTATGGTATGTTCCTATGGAAAGCAATAGATACCCCTTTTGATTTAGAATAGGCAAATGTATCATGTATCCAGTTGTTATAATTTCGATTATTAAGTTTTGGTATGTGATTTGAACGAAAATGAGTCTCTTGGAAGAGTATAATATCCACTTTTTGTTTATTGAAAAAATTTAAATTTGATTTCTTTTATTAGGAGAGTTAAGGCCTCTGGCATTGAAGGAGCAAAATTTAATCCCACCCATAAAAAAAGAAAAAAAAAGAAAAAAAAAAAGAGAAGAAAAAGGAAACTAACACACTCACACACCCCACGCACTGTCTACCCTACTTCTATTTGACTTAAATAAATAAAGTCTATCTTACTATCTTTAGTAAGCTCCCTACTATGAGGGGTTTTGAGCCTGCTGACCATGAATTGCCGCCCCGATCGTTGTCCACCTGCCGTATTTTAATTGCTAGTTTACCCTTTCCTTCTTCTCTCTCCTTCCTTTACTACTTCTCCTCCCTCTTGCGGTTTATCTTCTTACTTTCAGAATTTTTCCATTTTATTACTTTTTTACTACTGTTACCCCTATATTAAAAAACCCCAAATAAGCCCTTCTACGCTTGTTATTTCTTCGTAGATAATTAAAATTACCTCATATTCCATATCCTAGTACATAATCCATAAGATCATTATTTTAGCATTTTCCTTTTTGCATTACTATTACCCCTCCTCCAACAAAAAAATAAATAAAACATTTTTACCTTGTGTTCCTTACCATTGTGCATAAACCACTAATTTCCCCTTATACTTTATTATTATACCTGTCCCTATTGTTATCATTTCTGTGTCTATTATTTAATTCTAAGTAATTAAAGTTAAGGATATCACAAATTCAATACCATAGTGCATAATCCTTTAAGTTGCTAAATTTATAAGAATTTATAAGTGCATTTTTCTGAGTACCTCTCGCTCCATATCCCAGTGCATAAACCATTAAGTTAATATTTCCTCCTATACATTATAAAAAAAAAAAAAGAAAAACATCAGTTATACTTCAGTGATACCACAGTGCATAAACCATTCACTTAATATTTCCCCTTATCAAAAAAAAAACAAAAAACAAAAAAAAAACATCAGTTTAACTTCGATAATACCACCATGCAAAACCCAATAAATTACTAATTCCCTTTTTACATAAAAAAATAAATAAATGAATACATCCAACATTCTAAATTCCGTGATTCCACAGTGCATAAACTGTTCAATTAATGCTTCACCCCATACGTTATTATTACCCCTAAAAAACAAAACAAAAAAAACATCAATTTAAATTCAGTAATACCACTGTGCAAGAACCAATAAATTACTAATTCCCCTTTTACATTATTTTTATATATATATATATAAAAAAAAAAAAATTAAAATATAAATAAGTAAATAAATAAATCCATCAATTTAAATTCAGTGATACCGCAGTGCATTAACCGTTCAATTAATGCTTTACCCCATAAAAAAAAAACAAAAAAAAAAAAAAAACATTAGTTTAACTTCGATAATACCCCTGTGCAAAACCCAATAAATTACTAATTCTCCTTTTACATAAAAAAAAAAAAAAAAGTAAATACATCCATCATTCTAAATTCTGTGATACCGCAGTGCATAAACTATTCAATTAATGCTTCACCCCATACATTATTATTACCCCTAAAAAAAAACAAAAAAAAAAAAAAACACATCGATTTAAATTCAGTAATACCACTGTGCAAGAACCAATAAATTACTAATTCCCCTTTTACGTTATTTATATAAGAAAAAAAAAAAAGAATAGATATTTATATAATCAAAATATTAAACTTATGCTCCCCCCATTCCCCCCTTTCCCCCCTCCCCCACCATCCCCCCAATCCAACAACCCCCAACCCCATTACGCTTTTTTAATTGATTGCATGTACGAAATTGGCCAGTCTGGTAATGTTATTTCTGGGGTTTTAAGAATATCCAGAAACTCCGGCAAGTCTTCCAAGTCTGTATTGAAGGTTGTTCTTTATTAATTGCTCCACCAGGGGCCTTAACGCTCTTCTACGATCCAGCGTGAATTTCGATAGATCTTGAAAAAGTAATAGGGGCTGTCCGTCATATTGAATATTTTTATTTTGGCGGGCCGCCATCATGATTTTATCCTTTATATGGGCAAAATGCATCTTACAGATAATGTCCCGAGGCTTTTTTAAGCCTGGCCTCCTTATCCCTGTAACTCTGTGTGCCCGCTCGATAATTAGATCTTTTTTTTTTTTTTTTTTTTTTTAATTATTTTTTTATTTAAGAAAAAAGGTAATAACAATATTGCAAAATTACAGACAAGTGAAAAGGAAAAATGGTACAAGAAATGGTATATATCACATAACAAGGATATGATTGATATATGGGGTGTATGGGTTATAAAGGTGCGTGTACATAATATATCGTATACCCTCTGACAGGAAAGGGGGTTAATTCCTGCTTAGCATAGAAAGACAGGTTTCAATATCTAACATCAGTGCCCAGGATAATTAGGTTTTTTCTCTATTTTTCAAATTTTCAGTGTTAGGATCGTCTTCCTTGTTATGGTACTGCCCGGACATTGGTGTCCCGGCTATCTCTCAACCATATAACGGTGTTGTACCATTAAAGATCAAATGCTTAAACATGAATAGATAACAGAGAAAGCAGACAGGAAAAGTAGAAGAGGAAAGAGTGATGAAGATGGGGGGAGGTAGAGGGAAAAGGTAGGGGGGGAGGGGGGGTGTGGGGTTTCCTCAGGTCCTGACTCTTGTGTACAATATTCATCATCTAAAACATTTTACTCAGGCTTTGACATAATTTCCGAAAAGACTGTTGTGTATTTAAAGGCAAACCAGCAGGACCATATTTTTGTTACATAATCAGATTTGTTCCTGAGCGAGAGGGTGAGGTCTTCCATGTAATATGTGCGATCAACTTCCGTTAGCCATTGGCGTATTGTGGGTATGTTTTTTTGTTTCCATAGTCTGGGAATCAATGCTTTGGCAGCATTAAGAAGGTGAGGAGTTATGGATTTTTTATATGCTCCTACTGGCCTGCCTGTACAGTGTAACAGAACCACAAACGGGTCATTGGGAACCTCATCTCCTTGAATCACCTTAATCCAATGAAGTATAGATAACCAAAACGGTCGTATCAGTGGGCAGAACCACCAGATGTGGGCATGTGTTGCACGTTCCCCACATCCCCGCCAGCACAAAGGAGAGACATGTGGAAAATATTTATGAAGAAGGGCTGGTGTGTAGTGCCATCTGGTTAGCAGCTTATAGTTCACTTCGGCAGTTTTGGTGGCTGAGGATGTGATATGTGACATTATGAGAATATTGGATTTTTGTGTTGGGGACAGCTTTTTTTGAAGTTCCATCTCCCAGTTGTGTAGGAAAGCCGGGTCTCCTGCAGGGGTTGCCGTTTGCATTATTTGGTAGAAGTGGGAAACTGGTTTTTCCACCGGATGTGACTCGGCTAAAGTTGACTCAATGGGTGTAAGATCGTTGATAGATCTAATGGGTTTAGGAAGAGATTGAATAAAGGCCACAAGTTGTCTGTATCTCCAGTGTTCCATAGGTGTCGCCATTGAGTTTTGTAAGATTGTGTTCAGGGGCAAAACTCCCTTTGAGGTAGTGACCTGGTGTAAATGGGTCAGCGACCCCAAAGACCACGGGTGGGCCCCGCGGCCGAGGTTCCCTGGCGGGAAATAGTTGTGTCCAGTTAGTGACATAAGGGGTGAGTTGTATAGCCAGTTGTTTGTTTTACAGATAGAGTCCCATATCATAAGGGTGGAATGAGTAAGCGGAGAGGTCTTGGATGATAAGACTCTGAATTTCTGTGGTACCCATAGTTGTGTAAAGAGGTCGGAGCCGCTTAGTTCTGTTTCTAGATCAACCCAGAGCTTGGTTTTTTTGTGGAATTTCCAATCGGAGATTCTAGTCAGTATAGTTGCCAAGAAATATTTTTTAAAGTCTGGTAAGGCTAAGCCTCCTTCCCGTTTGGGTCTGTACAGTAAGGACCTTGCAATCCTGGGACGCTTTCTGTTCCATATGTATTTGCCAATTAGCGATTTTAATATGGTGAAGAAACCTACTGGTATTCCAAATGGGATCATTTGAAATAGAAATAGCAACCTGGGTAGTATATTCATCTTGATGACCCCTATCCTCCCCAACCAAGAATGTGCCATCTGAGTCCATTTCTGTAAGTCAGTTTTGATCACGTTTAGTAGAGGCAAAAAGTTTGTGCGGAAGAGGGCGTCAGGATTCGGGGTTAGGTAGATGCCCAGATATTTCAGCTTGTGTGCCTGCCAGCTAAAGGGAAAGGAACTTTTCAATTGGGAAGCGGTCTGTGAGGGGGTGGATATGTTAAGGATTTCTGATTTGGACATATTAATTTTAAAGTTGGAGATGCGACCATATTTTTCAAGTTCTGACTGAAGGTTAGGAAGCGATATCAGAGGTTGTTGCACATAAAATAAGATATCGTCCGCGTATGCGGCATATTTGTGTTCAGTTGGGCCTACTGTAATCCCGTGTATGAATGGGTTCTGTCTCACAGTGGACAGAAAGGGTTCAAGTGACAGGGCGAATAAAATAGGTGAGAGGGGGCAGCCCTGACGAGTGCCATTATACAGGGTAAAAGGGTCACTAAGGGTACCGTTCACTCTCAATTGAGCTGTAGGGAAACCATACAGGGCCTTTATTTGTGTCAGTAAGGGGGCCTTAATACCTAGATGGGTCAGTGTAGCCATAAGGAAGTCCCAATCCACCCTATCAAACGCTTTTTCAGCATCTGTTGATAATAGGAGGGTGGCCTGGGACGACCCCCTGGTGTGTGTTATTAGGGATATAGTACGAAGGGCATTATCCCTTGCTTCCCTTCCAGGGATGAACCCAGTCTGGTCAGGGGAGACCCACTGCGGTATTAGGGGGAGGAGTCTGTTCGCTATAGCTTTAGCATAGATTTTTACGTCGATGTTCAACAGTGAGATGGGACGGTAGCTGCCGCAGATGCTAGGATCTTTGCCAGGTTTGGGGATAATAGTAATGTGCGCGTGGGTAGTTTCAGGCCTGAGTATCTCACCATCCGAAACTGCGTTAGCGTAGGAAGTTAAATGCGGGAGTAGGGTATCCGCGAAGGTACGGTAGTATGCTACCGTGAAACCATCCGGGCCCGGTGATTTACCGTTTGCCATGGCTTTTAATGCTATGCGCAACTCCGCTATGGTGAGCTCCCCATCCAGAGCGTCTAGTACCTTGGGTGATAGTCTGGGAAGGTTAGCTTGGGCTAGATATTCTTTTATAAGTTTGGTTTTAGTATCCCTGTCTGCTACTGAGTGTTGGACGTGGTATAAGTGTTGGTAGAATTCTCGAAATTCTTTAGCTATTGATGGTGTGTCATGTATCAGGTCATCTGTAGTGTTTTTAATTTTAGTTATGAAAGTGGCTGTTTTCTTTTGTTGAAGTGAACGTGCCAATAGTCTACTAGGTTTATTACCCCATTCATAAAAACGTTGAGCCACAATACGTGCTTGTTGTTTTTGTTCACTATGAAAGAGAGACTTTAACTCTTCTCTTTTCAAGGTTAAGTTGTGAAATACCGCCTGCGATTGGTTTGCCTTATGGGATTGTTCAAGGTCCCTAATCTCCTCTAGTAGCTTGGATTGATGAAATATTCGTTCCTTCTTTTTTCTAGACCCTAGTTCAATGAGTTTTCCTCTAATGTGGGCTTTGTGTGCTTCCCAAATTATTCCTGATGAGCTTTCGGGGCGTTTATTTTCAGCAAAGAAGAGGGATAAACTCTCACCTATTTGTTTTCTATCTATTTCCTCTTCTAGGAGATGTTCGTTAAGTTTCCAATTGGTAAATCTGTGTGGTATGGAGGGAATTTTAATGGTCAGTGTGATAGGGGCGTGGTCTGACAGAGGAGATGATTCGATATGTGTATTAGTAGCGAGAGAAAGATGGTGGTGATCGATTAGGAAAAAGTCTATTCTGGAGTATGTGTGGTGAACCTGTGAAAAATGGGTATAGTCTTTCGCACGCGGGTGCATAATTCTCCATATGTCAACCAGCTGGGACTCGTGCATTTGTTTGCGAATAAATCGCAAACGTTTATGAGGTATATTAGTCTTGCCTCTGGACGTGTCTATGGTAGGTTCCAGTGGGATGTTAAAATCTCCAGCTAGGAGGACACACCCGCGTGCAAAATCCCTGAGTTTGTTAAGAGTAGAGGCAATGAAGCCTGCTTGATCTCGGTTAGGTGCGTATATAGTAGCAAGTGTACAAGTCATACTACCCAGGTTGCCTCTAATGAACAGAAAACGTCCGAATGGATCACTTAACATGGATTCTAGCGTGAATGGGGTCCCCCTACGGAATCCGATGGCTACACCTTTAGCTTTATGTACATCCGATAAGCTGTAGTACCACGTTGGGTATTGCTGTGAGGAGAGTTTTACCCGTGTAGATTGAGTGAGGTGGGTCTCCTGCAAGAAAACAATGTCTCCCCGCAGGCGGCCCAGCTCCCTGTATAAGTTGTGCCTCTTCCCTGGGGCGTATAGCCCTCGAACATTAAAAGAGATAAGATTTACCTTAGCCATGGAGACCAACAGGGGGAGCACATGTTCACTATATCCTGGGGAGCCGGACCTGAGGTGGGTACAGAAAATTTGAGAAAGGGGTGGGTAGGGTGGGAAGGGGTGAGAGAAAAGGGAAAGGTCAAAGAAATGAGAAGAAAAAAAGAACAAACAATATCCATTAGTGGTTGGAATTTAGACCAGTTAGAGGGGTGGTCAAAATGTGCACGCATTATACTGCGGTGCGTGGTGGGGCATACCAGCGGCAGGACGCCCCCATCCCCGTTGCCCAAATATGAGCTAGGGAATAGGGCCTCCAGCCGGCGTGGCGCCCCTTGCGCAGGTGAGTGTGGTATTCCGTGCATATGCGCACGGTCACCAAAATTGGTGTGGGCGTCGTCTGGTTGCTCCGGCGCCATCACCAAAACTTCACAAGTTATTAAGTCCAAATATAGAAGGCACTTATGATGCATCTAATCTGCAATAATCATATCACTTACGATCAGAAGGGAGTCTATAAAATTAAGACAAAAATCAAAAAACAAAAAACAGGAACCAAGTGGACAAAATTATAGTCCAACATAGATGTGTCGAGGCTAACGGCCTATTCAGTGATCATTCACAACTGTGTTGTTACCAGAGTAAGACCCGGTAGGAGGCAGATGCATTTTTGCTCTGACAGCAAAAACAAAAAGAAGGGCCATATAACTCACTGTCTTAACCCAGTTTGGTGGATCCTCCGGAGGTGGGAGAGCGATTTTTGCGCTCAATCTTTCGCCAACCTGATTCCGCCGTTGCGGGCAAAGTAGGGATGTGGTCTTGCCATCCGGGGAGTTCTGGTGGAGAGATGTTGACATCCATGCAGAATTTGTCCAGCTCTTCTGGAAATCGAAGGATCGCGGTTTTACCATCTCTGTTAGCAATCAGTGCGGCTGGGAACCCCCATCTGTATTTGATCGAAGCTGCTCGCAGTTTCTCTGTCAAGGGGCGTAGGGCTCTACGCCGTTCCAGGGTTTCCCTAGCAAGATCTGGGAAAAATGATAGCATGGCACCATCAAAATCCAATGCTGCAGCATCTCTGGCTTTTTTCATGATGAGCTCTTTTTCCTCATAGTAATGGATCCTGCAAATGACATCACGGGGGACATCTGAAGAGAGGTTCCGGGGGCGAAGGGCTCTGTGCACTCTATCAATTTTCAAAGGGTAGTCTGCAGCCTGGCCCAGTAGACCGTTGAAAATGCCCCGGACGGAGGGGAGAAGATCATCATCCCCAGTAGCCTCCGGTAGGCCTCTGATCCGAATATTATTCCTCCTGTTGCGATTTTCCTGGTCCTCGATTTTGTATAATGCCATTCTATGTGCTATAGTGAGTGCACGTGTTGAGGACTGAAGGTGTCTAATGGCCGCCGTGTGACGATCAAGGCGCTGCTCTGTCTCCTCCACTCTTTCTAAGACATGTGAGAGGTCAGCTCGGACCGCAGACACCTCCTTCTTAATGGCACGTTCCAGGCCTAGTAACATGGAGGCAAGCTCCGTTTTAGTAGGTAGGTCGCTTACCAGTGCCTCTACTCCCGATCGCCTGGAGGAGCCTTCCTCTCCCTCTGAGCCGGCCGAGGACACTGGAGAGCGGTGTCTGTGTTCGGGCCTGCGTCGGTGGGCGGAGCCTGTACCGGAGCTTGTGCCTCCTGGAGAGCGGCCTAGGCCGTCCATATCCTCCGGATCGTCTGGTTCCGTGGCCAGGAATCGTTTAATCGATCCCACGGCAGATCCTTTTTTAGGCAAGGTCTTCCCCGATCTCTTCCGCATCTTTTTAGGGCGAGTGGGAGCGATCGGAACAGGATAAGTGCTGTAAATAGTGTGACGGCGCCGGAGCACGAGAGAGACGCGTCCTCACTGCTGCATAGCCAAACCACGCCCCGATAATTAGATCTTTTATATCAATATCTTGGGCAACTTCCTGAAAGATTTTCTGTAATGTTGTTATAAGTTCTCTTGAGCTTACTTCTTCTTTCAATCCTCTAATTCTTATATATGATCTTCTATTTCTATTTTCTTGTTCGTCTAAGTTGTTTATTACTTGCTTTAGTTGTCTTTCTTGCTTCTGAATCTTTTCCTCTATCCTTTTCAAATCTTGTTCCGTTTTTATGACTCTTTTGTCTATTGTATCTATTTTTTCTTGTGTGTTTTTGGTAGTTGTTTTTAATTCTTGTATCTCCATTTTATATGATTCCTCCAACCTATGTACATATTGATCCATGTCCGCCCTGGTTGGAAGCGATCGAATGTACGCCCTTATGTCCCATTTCTCTTTATCTTCCTCTTTTTGTTTGCTTGTTATTTTATCAATTGGTGAACTATTTCTAGGGTGGCTTGTTTGATCCTCCCCTGATGACCTGGATGTTACCGATGATTCTGCCAGCCCTGACAATTCCTGTGATGTTTGTAATTCCTGTGTTACATGGGGGGATTGTAGTTGTAACTGTTGGAGGAATTCCTTAATGTCTGTTGTTTGTATTGGTTGTGCCCCTGTAGTGTTTCTACTATTAACCTCTACCTTGTCTTTTTTATTTGTTTGATTTTGCGGTGTCTTATTACCTTTCTTAGGTGCCATCTCCTCCTTTCCTCTCCCCCCCCCCTTTTTTTTTTCTTTTCCTTTTCTTTCCACCTTCTCCTTTCCTTTCCTTCTTGTTTTTGTTTTTGATAGACTTTTAAATGGTGTGCAGGGTCGGGGGGACTAAAGAGGACCTGTTTCCTTGTAGTCCTTTAATAGCCCTTGACAGTTTCTTTTTAATTTTATCTGTGCCGCAAATAATAAACAATTCAGTGCAAGGTTCTGGACCTAAAATTGGTAAGCTCTTCTTTCCTTTGCTTATTTATCTTTCTTTCTTTCGTTATTTAACTATTGTATCCTTCTGTATATTTATTACCAGAGTTTATAAACATCAGAAAACATCAGAAATAGGTTTCCAGTCTTATACCTGTTCGTCCGGATTCTGGAGGTAATTAGAGTTAAAGTCTTTACCATTAACGGCTGCTGGCTTCTCTTGTGGTTTTCCCTGATTCCACCTGGTCTGCCTGACCCCTGCCGCTCAGCTCCCGAGGCTTTCCGCCGGAGAGGGCGTCTGTTCCGAGTGTCACCGCGGTCCGCTTCCGCAGACTCGCAGAGGCTCCCGCCCGGCCGCGCCCGCTGTCTCCTGGCTCTGCCCCTGGAAGCGATCGCGGCACCCCACAGGCTCGTCTTCCGCCGGCTCTCCCGGGTCTCCTGCTTCACGCGAGAGCTTCTGCTCTGAGTTCGGAGGGGGAGGAGCTGCTGACCAAGATGGCTGCGTAAGGAGACCGTGAGTTGGACATGCCGACATGCTGATAAGCAAGATACGCTGAGAAGCAGACACGCTGGAAAGCTGTTATACTGGCAAAGGGACAAGCAGATAAGCTGATAAGCTACAGGCATTGAAGGCGTACATTTTTAAAATACATGCCTGGTGAGAGATTGATGGCTCCGGGGCTATCCTTTTGAATTTTCCCGCTGGGATACAGCTGAACTAAGTAAACGCGAGTGGGAGTTGAAGTGGAGGAAGGAGCGGCTGATAGAGCAGAAGCTCTCGCCTGCTTGCGGGTTTAATGTAATGTCGGGTCCTGGCAATATGGATGAAAATCAGTGAGACAAACGGCATGGGTACCCCCCAGTCCATTACCAGGCCTTTTGGGTCTTGTATGGATATTAAGGGGAACCCCGCACCCAAATTAAAATAAGGAAAGGTGTGGGGCCACCAGGCCCTATATACTCTGAACAGCAGTATACAGGCGGTGCAAACAAGACAGGGACTGTAGGTTTGTTGTTAAGTAGAATCTGTTTGTAATTTTGAACGGGTACATTTTTAACGTGGTTAGCTCCATTCAAAAAATCTTTTTTTAAGCTTTTTGGAAAACATAGGGAAGGGTTATCACCCCTGTGACATTTGTTTTGCTGTCTTTCCTCCTCTTCAGAAGATTTCACCTCACTTTTTGTCCCAATGACAAATGTTTTTTGAAAATTTGTTTTTTTTTGTGGAACAAGGATTGGAAAGCATCAGTGGAAAGGAGAAATGTTTTTCCCATATTAACTCTTACAGGAGAGAATTTCCCTTCCTAGGGGTAGATTTCATCTCACTTCCTGTTGTCTCCTTCCGTTTGCAAGTAGGAGTCGTTGGTAAGTTAGATGTTTGAAAGTAGGGGCCTGCCCTATATACTCAGCAGAAATTTGGGCCTTAGGTGTTGTTGTGGTCACAACACTGTAAGCCCTCACAGGGCCCTGCTGTGAAATATTAGATCAAGAATTGTAATTACATGCCCCTGTTGAACAGGGGCAGAAAAATTGGGCCTTTGGTGGTGGTGGTGGTGCTGGTGCCACAACACTGTAAGTCCTCACTCGCTCTTGGTGGGTGCAGAAATGGGCCCTGCTGTGAAATATTAGATCAAGAATTGTAATTACATGCCCCTGTTGAACAGGGGCTGAAAAATTAGGCCTTAGGCACTGGTGCTGGTGCCACAACACTGCAACCCATCACAGATACTCTAGTTGGAATGCTGAAATGAGCCCTGCTGCAAAGTATTGCATCAAAAATTGTAATTACACGCCCCTGTTAAACAACGGCAGAAAAATTGGGCCTTAGGCACTGGTGCTGGTGCCACAACACTGCAACCCCTCACAGACACTCTAGTTGGAACGCAGGAACGAGCCCTGCTGCAAAGTATTGCATCAAAAATTGTAATTACACGCCCCTGTTAAACAGGGGCTGAAAAATTGTGCCTTAGGCACTGCTGGTTGCGCCCAGAACCAAAAATGTTCTTACAAGCTATCAGCATGATGATTGAGGAGGAAGAGGATAATTTCTCAGGGATAGTCACTCAGCATCAGTATAGGCAGTCTTTGAAGGGATCTGAGATTTCAAAAAAAATTATTCGATTACATCAGCATCAGGTACTTGGTAGCTGGTGGTGATCCAAGACTGATTCATTTTTATGAAGGTCAGTCGATCGACTGAGTCGGTGGACCGGTGGACAGACGCACCCTGTGATCGGTTACAAAGCCTCCAGAAGCACTGAATGTGCATTCCGAAAGAACGCTGGATGCAGGACAGGCCAGTAGCTCAATTGCATACTGTGCAAGCTCTGGCCAGTGATCCATCCTCAAGACCCAGTAACCCAGAGGATTTTCGGTGGGAAAGGTGTCCAAGTCAGATCTTGCCCCTAGGTATTCCTGCACCATGTAAAACAGACGCTGGCGATGGTTGCTGGAACCAATCATACCTTGGGGCTGCGGACCAAAAAATTGTCTGAACGCATTGGTCAGACGGCCACCTTCTCCACCGCTCCTTCTTTGACTGACCGAAGCCTCAGCAACACGTTGTCTAGAAACAGGAGTTTGTAACCTCCCAGTCTCTGGGAACGCGTTGCACAGACCTTTCTGCAAGGCCTCCCGAAGATGTTTCATCCTCTGCTCCCTCTGCGATGGCAAGATAAGGTCCGCAACCTTACCCTTGTAACGTGGATCAAGGAGGGTTGCCAGCCAGTATTGGTCCTTCTCCTTGATACCACGAATACGAGGATCCTTACGCAGGCTTTGCAGGATCAGGGAGGCCATGCAGCGTAGCTTTGCTGAGGCATTCGGTCCGGAGTCCTCTGGGTCACTAAGGACGACAACGTCCGCAGCCACCTCCTCCCAGCCACGTACAAGTCCATGTGTTTCTTGGGACTGATCCCTTAAAGACTGCTGCTGATGCTGAGTGCCAGGCTCCACCTCCATACTGACACAATCTTCCTCCTCCTCCTCCTCCTCCTACTCTTCCTGTGTGATCGGCGGGCACGCAGGAACACTGTCTGGATAAAGGGGGCCTTGAGAGCTAAGGAAGTCCTCCTCTTCCTGCCTCAAGTGCCCTGTTCATTATTCCACGCAGTGTGTGCTCCAACAGGTGGACAAGGGGGACAGTGTCACTGATGCATGCACTGTCACTGCTCACCATCCTCGTGGCCTCCTCAAATGGTGACAGGACAGTGCATGCATCCCTGATCATAACCCACTGGCGTGGGGAAAAAAAAACAAGCTCCCCTGACCCTGTCCTGGTGCCATAGTCGCACAGGTACGCATTGATGGCCCTCTGCTGCATGTGCAGCCTCTGCAGCATGGCCAACGTTGAGTTCCACCTGGTGGGCATGTCACAGATTAGGCGGTTCTTGGACAGGTTAAACTCCTTTTGGAGGTCCGTCAGCCGAGCACCGGCGGAAATGCACACAGACTTTCCTGGCCTGCCTCAGGACATCCTGTAAGCCCGGGTACTTGCCCAAGAACTGCTGCACCACCAAGTTAAGGACGTGAGCCAAACAGGGCACATGGGTCATTTGTCCCTGTCGGAAGGCAGAGAGGAGGTTGGTGCCATTGTCGCAAACCACCATTCCTGCCTTAAGTTGGCGTGGCGTCAACCACCTCTGAACCTGCCCCTGCAGAGCTGACAGAACCTCTGCCCCAGTGTGACTCTTGTTCCCACAAGCACACCAGCTCAAGCACCGCATGGCATCTTTTGGCCTGCGTACTTGCGTAGCCCCTTGAGCGGCTACAGAGCACCGCTGGTTCAAAGGACAAAGCACAGGAAGAGGCCATGGAGGAAGAAGAAGAGGAGGGGGTGGAGGAGAGAGGTGTGTCACAATCATTAGCATTTTGGAGGTGTGGTGGCAGAACAACCTCCAACACTACTGCACCTTGTCCTGCATCCTTCCCAGCTGCCAGCAGAGTCACCCAATGCGCCGTGAAACGTAGGTAACGTCCCTGCCCATGCCTGCGGTAATATGCACCTTACTGCTGACCGCCCTGTCCAGCGAGACATGGACATTGCCTTCCACATGCCGGTAGAGAGCCGGAATCGCCTTCCGTGAGAAAAAGTGGCGTTTGGGTAACTGCCACTGAGGAACCGCACATTCCACAAACTCACGGAAGGGGGCAGAGTCTACCAACTGAAAAGGCAGCAGTTGAAGTGCTAGCAATTTTGCTAAGCTAGCATTCAACCGCTACGCATGTGGATGGCTGGGAGCAAACTTCTTTCGGCGGTGCAGCAGCTGGGGCAGGGAAATTTGCCTGGTACAATCTGACGTCGGAGTACCAAAAGCAGATTGCCCACAAGTACTTGGCTGTGACACACCTAATTCTACACCTTCATTCCTCTCAGTGCAGGTCTCAGAGAGGACTGAAGGTATAGTAGGGTTGGAGATCTCAGCTGATGAGGAGCAAGGAGAGGTCCTCTTTGTTCTTTGGTGTGGGTCTTTTAGATACGCTTGCCAACGAACTGCATGGCAGGTCAACATATGTCTGGTCAAGCATGTGATACCCAAGCGGGAGATGTTTTGGCCACGCGAGATACGCTTGAGACATATGTTGCAAATAGCAGCGGTGCAATCTGATGCACTCATCTCAAAAAAGGCCCACACCAAAGAACTTTTTGAATAACGCGCAGAGACTGCAGCGCCCTGCACATGTGAAGCTTTGGGGTGTGATGCAGTCAATGTGCTGCCCTTAGGCTGGTCCCTGGAGGGCATCCTGCCTCGTTGGTGATGTGCCGCCTCCTCCTCCTCCTCCTCTTCCTCTCTCCTATCAGGCACCCACGTTGAGTCAGTGACCTCATCATCCCCTCCCTCCTCATCACTGGAGCAAACCTGGCAGTATGCTGCAGCAGGGGGAGCATGACTGCCAGATTGCTGTCCTTCTTGGGCACCCCCTCTGTCCGTGCTCATGTTACTGCCTTCATCGAGCTCAGTATCATCATCAGCGCCTTCCAAACGCTGGGCATCCTCCTGGAGCATGTACCCAACACTGTGGTCAAACAGTTTGAGGGACTCCTCAGGAGGACATGGTGGGGCTAAGGAAGGAGCCACTGATGACATTGAGCCGAGGGAAGAGTCCGCTGCTTTGCCAGACAAAGTACCCTGGGCATGGGGGAGAGAGGATGAGGACGGCTTGGTCATCCACTCGACCAAGTCTTCCGCATGTTGCGGCTCAACACGGCCATCTGCCGAAAAAAAGGCCAAGCGTGTCCCACGGCCACGTGCTGATGAGGATGCACCGTCTCCACGACCAGCACTAGACACAGAGCCTGCTTGCCCTCTCTTATTGGCTTGTGACTGTCTGCCTCTCCTTCTTGGCCTTCCAGACATTCTAATGGCCTGTAGCTGCACTAAGCTGGGATATATATATATATATATATATATATATATATATATATATATATATATATATATATATATATATATATATGTATGTACTGATACTGCAGCTAGCAAAATCAACTGCCTGCCTGTAGTATGAGAACACCACCAACCTTCTACAGGTAGCTTTAGCTGAACACTGTGCAGAGCTCGCAAAAAACTAACTTGTAGCTTTTTTAGCTGCCTGCGGTAGTGATAGGATCAGGAAAACACCACCAACCTTCTACAGGTAGCTTTAGCTGAACACTGTGCAGAGCTCGCAAAAAAATAACTTGTAGGTTTAGCTGAACACTGTGAGGTGGACGCACCACACTAACTTGTAGTTTTAGCTGAACACTGTGAGCAGGACGCACTTCACTAACTTGTAACTTTAGATGAACACTGTGCAGAGGTCTCACTACACTTACTTGTAGGTTTAGCTGAACACTGTGAGCAGGACGCACAGCACTAACTTGTAGTTTTAGCTGAACACTGTGAGCAGGACGCACCGCACTAACTTCTAGGTTTAGCTGAACACTGTGAGGTGGACGCACCGCACTAACTTGTAGGTTTAGCTGAACACTGTGAGCAGGACGCACTGCACTAACTGTAAATAGTCTAGCTGCCTGACTGTGGTACTAATAGGATCAAAAGAACACCAGCAATTTTCTTCAGGTAGCTGTAAATACTGTAACAAGACAAGCCTGCCTGTCTACTGACGATAAGACAATAAAAAGATAACAGGAACGGATCTAGCTGAACACTGTGAGCAGGACGCACTGCACTAACTTGTAGCTTTAGATGAACACTGTGCAGAGGTCTCACTAACTTCTAGGTTTAGCTGAACACTGTGAGGTGGACACACCGCACTAACTTGTAGTTTTAGCTGAACACTGTGAGCAGGACGCACCGCACTAACTAGTAGGTTTAGCTGAACACTGCCTGTCTACTGACGATAAGACGATAAGAAGATAACAGGAACGGATCTAGCTGAACACTGTGAGCAGGACGCACTGCACTAACTTGTAGCTTTAGATGAACACTGTGCAGAGGTCTCACTAACTTCTAGGTTTAGCTGAACACTGTGAGGTGGACGCACCGCACTAACTTGTAGTTTTAGCTGAACACTGTGAGCAGGACGCACCGCACTAACTTGTAGGTTTAGCTAAACACTGTGAGGTGGACGCACCACACTAACTTGTAGGTTTAGCTGAACACTGTGAGCAGGACGCACCCCACTAACTTGTAGGTTTAGCTGAACACTGTGAGCAGGACGCACCCCACTAACTTGTAGTTTTAGCTGAACACTGTGAGCAGGACGCACCGCACTAACTTGTAGGTTTAGCTGAACACTGTGAGCAGGATGCACCCCACTTACTTGTAGGTTTAGCTGAACACTGTGAGCAGGACGCACCCCACTAACTTGTAGTTTTAGCTGAACACTGTGAGCAGGACGCACTGCACTAACTGTAAATAGTCTAGCTGCCTGACTGTGGTACTAATAGGATCAAAAGAACACCAGTAATTTTCTTCAGGTAGCTGTATATACTGTAACAAGACAAGCCTGCCTGTCAGTAAGAAGATAACAGGAACGGATCTAGCTGAACACTGTGAGCAGGACGCACTGCACTAACTGTAAATAGTCTAGCTGCCTGACTGTGGTACTAATAGGATCAAAAGAACACCAGTAATTTTCTTCAGGTAGCTGTATATACTGTAACAAGACAAGCATGCCTGTCAGTAAGAAGATAACAGGAACGGATCTAGCTGAACACTGTGAGCAGGACGCACTGCACTAACTGTAAATAGTCTAGCTGCCTGACTGTGGTACTAATAGGATCAAAAGAACACCAGCAATTTTCTTCAGGTAGCTGTAAATACTGTAAAAAGAGAAGCCTGCCTGTCAGTAGGAAGATAACAGGAAGGGATCTAGCTAAACTGAATACAGTGTATATATATATATATATATATATATATATGCATCACCTGGGATACATATATATACACAATACACTGTAAGTGCAGCTAACTGACTGACTGTTCTGCCTAATCTATCTAACTATGTCAGAGGTAAATAGAAAACACCGCGCTAACCAGTGAAATAAATAAAAAGCTGCTGCATACAGTTTGACAAAAACAACAAAATAGGCATATGGAAAAATGCAGCGCATGTACAAAGGAACATAGGTCTTTATAATGGTGAAACAGTAAAGAAATCACTAATTAACCACAGGTGCCTTGAAACACAAACGTCCATAGATGGATGTGAATGTCCAACCGCACAGGAGGTGTAAGTACTCCAGGGGGTGGTGATGGTCTGATGGTTGTCAGAAAACACCTGGCATCATACAGCGACTTCCCAACCGAGAAACTGGGTCCCAATGGGTCATTCAGAGAAAGTGCAAAAAAGCCTCTTACCAGATCCTGTGGATTCCCATGTCAGCAACAGGGAATCGCATGCACAGTTTGTCACAAATGACGTGGAATGGGAGCTCAGGAATCGCCAATCCCTTGGATTGTGGTCTGTATGGATCTCGGCCGGCAACCGGATGGGTCCTCACAACGAACCGTCCTCACACCGAACCGTCCCAGCGTGCATCAGAAGTTTCACAAATGGTCCCCCGAAAGGAGCAGTTGGAGGGACTGGATCTCATGTGGTAAATGTGGAAACAAAAAGAATGTGCCTCCACATGGTGCAGATAAAAAAGGGTGTTTTTATTGACAAAAACGACCATACACAAATAAAAGCGTGATCACGGTGGATAAAAACAAATGGGCAACAAAGAGAGTGGTGTATGTACCCGACGCGTTTCGACCTAGGGGTCTTCAACAGGGGCATAGACCACTCACTCCAAGTTGCCAAATATATATAATAAAATTATTTAGAGAAGGACCAATCACAAGGGCTGAAAAACCGGGAGATTTGATTGGGTGAATACAATCACATGACTTGCTTGAATGTCTAAACATGAAAATCATACACAATTTCTATATAAATAAATGAATGACATTAAGGTGAAGCCCAGGAGACTGTATAAAGGTCTACCAGCAGAAAAATATATAACTCTATGATCTCTCTAACAAAAATAAAGCATTTAAAGATTTAATGAAAACAGCACTCCTCTGCTGACAGTCCGGCAGAATGTACCGCCCTGTCGGCCAGAGGAGCCAATCCTCAATAAGAAGACAAAAGGTGTTAAGTGGAGCTGACCAATAGGTGGCTATGTATGAGCCGGCCTCTATCCCTGAACGCCCACATGACCAGTCTGTGTAGGAAATGATGTCACGTCCGTGGGCGTGTCCGACGTTTCCCTCTCACATGACTCACTGGGCCAATTAGAGAGCTGTACGTACAATCCGTGCACCGCAGAGGGATGGGACTTAAATAAATAAACCTAGCGTCCCGGCAATGCAATCCAGCAAGCAACGGACGCTAAATGCGACAAAACAGCATCCCTATGGTGTATGTGTACAAAAATGTGCTATGCAGCAGACCGGGACCCGATGACCCGGAAGTGTGCATAGAACTCCTGTGAACCGGAAGTGTATTGGAAGTGGGGACACATATAGTGAAATATAATGTGTTTGGGAAATGACTGGCTGAAGTGAAATCGCATAAGTGTGTAAAAAAATTACTGGAGTGGCATTGTAAATGTCTCTTAAGATCCATATGTGTTTTGGTGGGACTGAAATAAAAAATTAAAAAATATTAAAAAATTTTGTGAACACAAATTCTCCGAAACGCACATTGTAAAATGTGTTAAAATGAATATATATGTGAAGGGAATGTGTGGATTTGTAAGGTGACCCAAATATCTGGAAGTTAACCTTATGATCCCTTGACTGCAAAAAAGTCATCAGCATGGACCGAATGGGTCAATTTTGATTGGACCAATTTCAATTGGGTGAATAGATAACCCTCTAGGTACACCATATATAAGCTGTGTACCAACTTGTGAATATAGGTGAAAAAAAGGAGGAGGGGGGGAGGGGGGAGAAAAAATGTTGAAATAATGAAGTAAAAAAATATAACATATAAAAGGGAGGGAGGGACATGCATAGAGTTGGGCGTACCATCAGAACTTTCTCTATACGAGTTAATGAACATGTGGCAGGTATCAAGAAAGGCAAGGACAAACATACAGTACCCCGTCATTATCTGGAACACCATAATAAAGACCCTACCGGGACTTTATTCCAGGTGATCGACAAATTTGTCCCACATTGGGGAGGAGAGTCCCGCCTCCGAGGAGTGTCACGCCTCGAGACTTATTGGATATGGGAGTTGAGGTCCTATTTCCCGTTAGGTTTAAACGTGGAGTGGGACCTCAACTCCTTTATGAACCAATCCTAAATTCCTTCCACATCTCTATGCATGTCCCTCCCTCCCTTTATATTTTATATTTTTTTACTTCAGGATTGCATATCCAATCAAAGGCCCTATAGTGACGGGATAAGGGAGGATCCAGCATGCCCGCCTACCTTATAACCTGTGAGGTGTAGTAAGATGGCGCCGCCTTTGAAAACGTCGATGACGAAACGCGTAAGGCGGGGCTACGCACTTACGTCATTTCCGGGTACGGAGCAAGAGAGCCTGGAACGCAGCCGGACCGCACGCTGCGGGAAAGTACTTCCTGGCTTTCGGCTTCACCCATAGTGTAGTGTGTGTGGATTTTAATTTTTTCCTTTCGGGGAGTTTGATGCTATTAAAGATTTTTAATCATACTACACTATGAGGTGGCATCTTTTTCTTGTGAGGATTTCTCTGGCGATCCCCTTCTTGGACGTGGTATGAAGCGGTAACCTGGAACTCCTGGGAGAGAGGATATTACATCTCAGTAACCACGGGATACCGGCCAAGCGGACGGCATTGGGATCTTGAAGTGTCTGTCACCCCTGCAGGGGTACTGGGAGGCGGTGAGTGGGGAGCCAAAAGGGGAGCACAGAAGTCACGGATTTTCACCTGTGTGGGCACTACAGTCACCAAGCTCTTGGAACTTTTTTCTTTTTTCTTGCTATTTACAATTTGGGACGCACCACCTTTGAACAGACTTTTTTTTATAATTTTGGTGTTTTTTAGTTTCTGTTTTATATATGTTTTTTCCATATACATTTTGGATTTGATTGCATTTGTCATTTACGTTTGTACACGTACACGCTGGAATCATCACATCAGCTGCATAATATACATAGCAGCAGCACCTAGTGGTCACTTTTTGCCACTACCTACATGTGGTATACATGTGTATGCAAGATAATAGGGATTTTACATCACATGTTATTTTGACTCACACTTTCAAACAATGGTATAGGGTTTGTTAATTATGAGTTATTGCAGTCTTCACCCTTTGTGCATGATATATTTTATAATAATTCTTATTATTCACTGTATAACAATCATCATCATCACTTATACAATTCACAAGGGAGCGCCATACCCCCATATACAACCCTTTACACAGGAGTTCTATGCACACTTCCGGGTCATCGGGTCCCGGTCTGCTGCATAGCACATTTTTGTACACATACACCATAGGGATGCTGTTTTGTCTCATTTAGCGTCCGTTGCTTGCTGGATTGCATTGCCGGGACGCTAGGTTTATTTATTTAAGTCCCATCCCTCTGCGGTGCACGGATTGTACGTACAGCAGAGATGAGTGGGACGTTTGCTCTCTGATTGGCCCAGTGAGTCATGTGAGAGGGAAACGTCGGACACGCCCACGGACGTGACATAATTTTCTACACAGACTGGTCATGTGGGCGTTCAGGGATAGAGGCCGGCTCATACATAGCCACCTATTGGTCAGCTCCACTTAACACCTTTTGTCTTCTTATTGAGGATTGGCTCCTCTGGCCGACAGGGCGGTACATTCTGCCGGACTGTCAGCAGAGGAGTGCTGTTTTCATTAAATCTTTAAATGCTTTATTTTTGTTAGAGAGATCATAGAGTTATATATTTTTCTGCTGGTAGACCTTTATACAGTCTCCTGGGCTTCACCTTAATGTCATTCATTTATTTATATAGAAATTGTGTATGATTTTCATGTTTAGACATTCAAGCAAGTCATGTGATTGTATTCACCCAATCAAATCTCCCGGTTTTTCAGCCCTTGTGATTGGTCCTTCTCTAAATAATTTTATTATATATATTTGGCAACTTGGAGTGAGTGGTCTATGCCCCTGTTGAAGACCCCTAGGTCGAAACGCGTCGGGTACATACACCACTCTCTTTGTTGCCCATTTGTTTTTATCCACCGTGATCACGCTTTTATTTGTGTATGGTCGTTTTTGTCAATAAAAACACCCTTTTTTATCTGCACCATGTGGAGGCACATTCTTTTTGTTTCCACATTTACCACATGAGATCCAGTCCCTCCAACTGCTCCTTTCGGGGGACCGTTTGTGAAACTTCTGATGCACGCTGGGACGGTTCGGTGTGAGGACGGTTCGTTGTGAGGACCCATCCGGTTGCCGGCCGAGATCCATACAGACCACAATCCAAGGGATTGGCGATTCCTGAGCTCCCATTCCACGTCATTTGTGACAAACTGCGCATGCGATTCCCTGTCGCTGACATGGGAATCCACAGGCTTTTTTGCACTTTCTCTGAATGACCCATTGGGACCCAGTTTCTCGGTTGGGAAGTCGCTGTATGATGCCAGGTGTTTTCTGACAACCATCAGACCATCACCACCCCCTGGAGTACTTACACCTCCTGTGCGGTTGGACATTCACATCCATCTATGGACGTTTGTGTTTCAAGGCACCTGTGGTTAATTAGTGATTTCTTTACTGTTTCACCATTAGAAAGACCTATGTTCCTTTGTACATGCGCTGCATTTTTCCATATGCCTAATCTATCTAACTTAAATCAAATGACACTGTCTCTCTGTCTATCTCTTTCAACGCCGGAACACACACTACACAGGGCCGCCGTGCAGGCGGCCTTATATAGTGTGGGGCGTGTATTAAATCCCCTGAGCCATAATTGGCCAAAGCCTCCGGCTCTCTGTTCAGACGGCGCTGTGATTGGCCAAGCATGCACTATGACCCGCATGCTTGGCCAATCATCAGCCAGCAATGCACTGCGATGTCGCAGTGAATTTTGGGCCGTGACGCGCCACATGAATTAGGCGCGAACGGCCCATATCGTCGGCGAACGGGCGAACAGACAATGTTCGAGTCGAACATGGGTTCAACTCGAACACGAAGCTCATCCCTACTGAGGACTGGTGCCCAGAACTGGACAGCATACTCCAGGTGCGGCTGGACCAGAGCCTTGTAGAGTGGGAGAATTATCGTTTTATCTCTTGCGTTGATCCCCCTTTTAATGCATGCCAATATTCTGTTTGCTTTATTACCAGCAACTTGGCATTGCATGCCATTGCTGAGCCTATCATCTACTAGGACCCCCAGGTCCTTTTCCATCCTAGATTCCCCCAGAGGTTCTCCCCCCAGTGTATAGATTGCATTCATATTTTTGCCACCCAAATGCATTATTTTACATTTTTCTACATTGAACCTCATTTGCCATGTAGTCGCCCACCCCATTAATTTGTTCAGGTCTTTTTGCAAGGTTTCCACATCCGGCGGAGAAGTTATTGCCCTGCTTAGCTTAGTATCGTCTGCAAATACAGAGATTGAACTGTTTATCCCATCCTCCAGGTCGTTTATAAATACATTAAATAGGATTGGTCCCAGCACAGAACCCTACATCATATTATCTAGTAAATTTGGTAGGAGGGATATATACATTAAAGCATTTAGCTTTTTGGCCAGTACCCTCCTAACACTTAACATGTCACCAATACTACTACAAAGATAGGGAGATAACAAATACAACATTCAGCAGTTATTGAAACAAAGACCTCAGCCAGCATTAAGGCAAAGTAATCTGTCCATGATCAGATCCACCGGGGCAAGCCCTTAAACATCCAACCAGGGAGCTCACAGTTTTTCATATTTAAGCGTGCAACCCTGATGTTGATATATAAAATTCTCCATCCTCATCATGTCACCCACATTTTTAATCCAATCCCCAACCATAGGAGGGATCTCAGACTTCCAGGGCAGCATAATTAGTTTATGCGCCTGAAACAGGACTCATCCTATGGCCTCCCTAGTGTGAGTAGCCCAGTCAAATATTTCCAGTATACCCAATAGGCAGAATTTTGGGTCAACTGGAAGAGACACATGGAATATTGAGTTTAGCTTATGCACCACTCCTGCTCAATAAGGGTGGAGTTTTGAACACCTCCACAAAAGATGGATTAAGTTTCCATGGTCATTCCTACATCTAGAACATGTGGACTCTGTTTGCAGCCCCATTATGTGAAGCCTATGGGGGGGTGTAGTGCACCCTTAGTAGGATATACAATTGGGTCAGCCAATGCATCACATTAAGCAAACATGTCACCACTGACTGAAAAGCCTCCTCACATTGATCATCTGTTAGTTGACCTACATCCTTTCCCCAGCACTACATCATACAGCCAAATAGAAAATATGTAAACAACAATAATATAAAGCAAGCTCATCCAAGGAAGAAAAGATAGCGACCACAGATGATATTGTTCACACACCTATAAACGAATAACGGGAGGTAAAACTGCGGCGTAAAACTAAATGGGTATATTTCTGGGGTGCCAAAAGGAAAAACCAGTGGACACCGAAGGGCCACAAACCATTAAGGAAGATGCAGGTAACAATTCAAAGATTCCTATGATGCGTGAATAACTGGTAAATACTCGAACGGAATAAGCTATGTGACAAAAAAACTAATGACCACACCAGGAAGGGAAGTCCAGGTATGGAGCTAGTTCATGTAGATTAATATTCCACCATTTTTGTGCAACCAAGAGTCATAAAAAATCAATGTTGCATCAAAAGAGTGCGGCTAATTAAGGAACTAAATGACCGGGATCCAGATAATTGGTGGCCTCTTTAAGACCTTAATTGTGTAAAGCAATAAATTCTACTCGTGACTACAACAACACAAGGTTTCTAAATATAAATAAGTGCAAACAATAATTCAGTGCAATATCCAAGGTAAGGGCAAGTGAATGAATAAATAATTACATTTATATTGACTAAGGTCCTAATGATCGCAAACCAAATAAAAAATATATTGCTGTTTGAATAAACCTTATATGAAAAAATCAGGTGAATAAAACTAATTACGAAATAATATCTGAATAAATTCTATAAAAAACACTCTATAGAATATATTGTGCAAATGTTTGTGCAGCATCCAAAAAATAGATATATAAAAATAAATAGATAAGCATGAGTATCCAGTTAAACAGAAAAAATGTATCAAATCGGACAAATGTTTCTACTGAGCATAAATGTATCTTCTAAATAATAACACACCAGCGAAATAACAAAGCCAGTGTTCAGCACAAGTGACAACTGAATGTGATATAAAAGTGTGTTATTCCCAAAGTGAATAAAAATCGTTTCTAAACTAAAAAAATTGAAGAAATAGTTTTAACAAAACATCCTATTCATATCTCCTTCGTGATGAATCCAAACAATCCTTCACATATCCCCAGTGAAGACAGACAGGTGTATAGACAAATGTACCGGTTCCCCCAGCCTCTCACCTCCCGGCTGAGCGATAACAGCCCAAAAGATAGCCTCACGCAGTCTGTGCTTGCAGGTGGTTTTGAACGCTGTCAGCTCCCAGCAGGGTGATATCAGCCTTTAGTGTAGATGATAAAGCCTCTCCCGATCTCCAAGTTTCTCAAGCAATGTTCGCTCAAAAGAATAAGGGGAAGGATTCCATAGTGTAGTATGTAAATCATCAAATATTTTATTAAATAGTAGCCCACTTACATTAAAAAACAAGCAACATCAGCAGAAACTTTAAAACCGGCTCACTGACTCACCGATCCCGGCCGTGATTGGAAAGACAAGCAGCCCAGCAATACCGCCTCTCTTCTCCATCTACACTAAAGGCTGATATCACCCTGCTGGGAGCTGACAGCGTTCAAAACCACCTGCAAGCACAGACTGCGTGAGGCTATCTTTTGGGCTGTTATCGCTCAGCCGGGAGGTGAGAGGCTGGGGGAACCGGTACATTTGTCTATACACCTGTCTGTCTTCACTGGGGATATGTGAAGTATTGTTTGGATTCATCACGAAGGAGATATGAATAGGATGTTTTGTTAAAACTATTTCTTCAATTTTTTTAGTTTAGAAACGATTTTTATTCACTTTGGGAATAACACACTTTTATATCACATTCAGTTGTCACTTGTGCTGAACACTGGCTTTGTTATTTCGCTGGTGTGTTATTATTTAGAAGATACATTTATGCTCAGTAGAAACATTTGTCCGATTTGATACATTTTTTCTGTTTAACTGGATACTCATGCTTATCTATTTATTTTTATATATCTATTTTTTGGATGCTGCACAAACATTTGCACAATATATTCTATAGAGTGTTTTTTATAGAATTTATTCAGATATTATTTCGTAATTAGTTTTATTCACCTGATTTTTTCATATAAGGTTTATTCAAACAGCAATATATTTTTTATTTGGTTTGCGATCATTAGGACCTTAGTCAATATAAATGTAATTATTTATTCATTCACTTGCCCTTACCTTGGATATTGCACTGAATTATTGTTTGCACTTATTTATATTTAGAAACCTTGTGTTGTTGTAGTCACGAGTAGAATTTATTGCTTTACACAACTAGAAAAGGTACAATTTCTGGGGAAATTGTGAAAGTGTTCTTGCCTCTACAACTGGAGTGGGCGGAGTAACTGGGTGGGATGGAGTGGCTTGAGTAAGTGTGAAAAGTGTTAAAAAGCTTAATATTTTAAAAAGTATAAATAGTAGTAAAAAAGTTCCATCATTCGCTGAAAGAGCTGAACATTTTTTTCAAAAGTAATTTTTTTTTTCAAAAATGAATTTTTTTTATTCAAAAAGTAATTTTTTTTATTCAAAAATGATTTTTTTTTCTTCAAAAATGATTTTTTTTTTCAAAAATATATTTTTTTTTTTCAAAAATATTTTTTTTTTCAAAAATATTTTTTTTTTTCAAAAATGATTTTTTTTTTTTCAAAAATTATTTTTTTATTTTTTTCAAAAATTTTTTTTTTTTAAAAAATATTTTTTTTTTTACATGGGGCGGTCATAATGTTTTGGCTGATCAATGGGTGGTCATAATGTTTTGGCTGATCATGGGGTTGTCAGCTTTTGTCACCTCCCACTCTAGTTTTGAACATTTCGCCATTCATTCCTATGGGACCAATTTCGCCGCAAAAACGTCATTTCGTGGACCATTCTGCGAAACATTTCACAAAGTAATAACACACCAATCGGGAACAATCCGCTCGTTTCGGTATATTACTTGTCTCTGTAGTGTAAAAACTGTGGGAGGAGTCTACAAGCATTATCAAGTCTAGCAGATGAAGTCACATGCATTTGGGGTGTCTCAGCATCTTGTGTTTACAACCACTGTTTCCTAGCAACGCTCATGCCCTGTTTATGCTTCCCAAATACTACTTCATCAAAACTGCCCCATCAGAATTACCCCATCAAAACTGCCCCATCATATTCCTCTATTATAAATCAGTACATGGTGTGTCTGTCCCCTCCCCCGGGCTCTGTAATCAGCTGAGATGCTCCAGCCACCTTCCCCCCTGTGTATAACAGAAGCTTTGGTAACCATGGCAACAAAACAAACACTAACAGTACACTCTGATTAATGGCTAAAATTTCCTGAAATGACCTCTAAACAAATGGCCATATTTTAAAAACTATACATCCTACAGCGAAGATCTTTATATTGTGAGAATCACAAGACCCAGACCTAGATTTTGATACATAGTATGTCTCTGAAATATTAAAATTGAAGGCACAGTCGCAGTTTAGATATTGCCCTTCAAATTTGAAGGGGCTAGAGTGTAGTTTCAATGAATGTCAATGGACGGCGTGAGTTGCAAACAAATGGTCATATTGTGAAAACTATCAGGACTATGGCTTAGCCGTGGACATGTTTAGTGGCAGCAGGGATAGCTGAACGTTTTGATATAAGATTTGTGTAGGTGGGCTTGAAAATGAGGGAGTGGCGGCAGTTTAGAAATCATGTTCTGATTTTCCAGCTTTTGTCATCTCCCACTCTAGTTTCCCCATTCATTCCTATGGGACCAATTTCGCCGCAAAAATGACGATATTTCGTGAACCATTCGGCGAAACGTTCCACAAAGTAATAGCACACCATTCGGGAACAATCCGCACGTTTCGGTATATTACTTGTCTATGTAGTGTAAAAACTGTGGGAGGAGTTAGGGTGGTAAATTTGGCTATAATAATAATAATAATATATATGTGAGATAACAATAAGTGGTCTTGCTATGCAAGAACACTTAACTAGAAAAGGTACAATTTCTGGGGAAATTGTGAAAAGTGTTCTTGCCTCTACAACTGGAGTGGGCGGAGTAACTGGGTGGAGTGGCTTGAGTAACTGTTGTGTGGTTGGAGTGGCTGGAGTAACTGTGAAAAGTGTTAAAAAGCTTAATATTTTAAAAAGTATAAATAGTAGTAAAAAAGTTGAAGTCTCATCATTAGCTGAAAGAGCTGAACATTTTTTTCAAAAATTATGATTTTTTTTTCAAAAATTATGATTTTTTTTTTCAAAAATTATTTTTTTTTTCAAAAATATTTTTTTTTTCAAAAATATTTTTTTTTCAAAAATGGTTTTACTTTTATTTTTTTCAAAAATTATTTTTTATTTTTTTCAAAAATTATTTTTTTTTTTTCAAAAATTATTTTTTTTTTCAAAAATATATTTTTTTTTTACATGGGGCGGTCATAATGTTTTGGCTGATCATGGGGTGGTCATAATGTTTTGGCTGATCATGGGGTTGTCAGCTTTTGTCACCTCCCACTCTAGTTTTGAACATTTCGCCATTCATTCCTATGGGACCAATTTCGCCGCAAAAACGTCATTTCGTGGACCATTCGGCGAAACATTCCACAAAGTAATAACACACCAATCGTGAACAATCCGCTCCTTTCAGTATATTACTTGTCTCTGTAGTGTAAAAACTGTGGGAGGAGTCTACAAGCATTATCAAGTCTAGCAGATGAAGTCACATGCATTTGGGGTGTCTCAGCATCTTGTGTTTATAACCACTGTTTCCTAGCAACGCTCATGCCCTGTTTATGCTTCCCAAATACTACTTCATCAAAACTGCCCCATCAGAATTACCCCATCAAAACTGCCCCATCATATTCCTCTATTATAAATCAGTACATGGTGTGTCTGTCCCCTCCCCCGGGCTCTGTAATCAGAGCTGAGATGCTCCAGCCACCTCCCCCCTGTGTATAACAGAAGCTTTGGTAACCATGGCAACAAAACAAACACAGTACATGCTCATTAATGGCTAAAATTTCCTGAAATGACCTCTAAACAAATGGCCGTATTTTAAAAACTATACATCCTACAGCGAAGATCTTTATATTGTGAGAATCACAAGACCCAGACCTAGATTTTGATACATAGTATGTCTCTGAAATATTAAAATTGAAGGCACGGTCGCAGTTTAGAAATTGCCCTTCAAATTTGAAGGGGCTAGAGTGTAGTTTCAATGAATGTCAATGGACGGCGTGAGTTGCAAACAAATGGTCATATTGTGAAAACTATCAGGACTATGGCTTAGCCGTGGACATGTTTAGTGGCAGCAGGGATAGCTGAACGTTTTGATATAAGATTTGTGTAGGTGGGCTTGAAAATGAGGGAGTGGCGGCAGTTTAGAAATCATGTTCTGATTTTCCAGCTTTTGTCATCTCCCACTCTAGTTTCCCCATTCATTCCTATGGGACCAATTTCGCCGCAAAAATGACGATATTTTGTGAACCATTTGGCGAAACGTTCCACAAAGTAATAGCACACCATTTGGGAACAATCCGCACGTTTCGGTATATTACTTGTCTATGTAGTGTAAAAACTGTGGGAGGAGTTAGGGTGGTAAATTTGGCTATAATAATAATATATATGTGAGATAACAGTAAGTGGTCTTGCTATGCAAGAACACTTAACTAGAAAAGGTACAATTTCTGGGGAAATTGTGAAAGTGTTCTTGCCTCTACAACTGGAGTGGGCGGAGTAACTGGGTGGGGTGGAGTGGCTTGAGTAACTGTGAAAAGTGTTAAAAAGCTTAATATTTTAAAAAGTATAAATAGTAGTAAAAAAGTTCCATCATTCGCTGAAAGAGCTGAACATTTTTTTCAAAAGTAATTTTTTTTTTCAAAAATGAATTTTTTTTAATCAAAAATGATTTTTTTTTCTTCAAAAATGATTTTTTTTTCAAAAGTAATTTTTTTTTCAAAGGTAATTTTTTTTTTCAAAAATGAATTTTTTTATTTCAAAAATAATTTTTTTTTCGAAATTATTATTTTTTTTAAAGTAATTTTTTTTTCAAAAATAATTTTTTTTTTTCAAAAATATTTTTTTTTCAAATATATATTTTTTTCAAAAATAATTTTTTTTTTAAAAGAAATTTTTTTTTCAAAAATATTTTTTTTTTTCAAAAATATTTTTTTTTTTTTCAAAAATATTTTTTTTTTCAAAAATATATTTTTTTTTTCAAAAATGATTTTTTTTTTCAAAAATTATTTTTTTACTTTTTTCAAATTTTTTTTTTTTTTTTCAAAAATATTTTTTTTTTTTACATGGGGCGGTCATAATGTTTTGGCTGATCATGGGGTGGTCATAATGTTTTGGCTGATCATGGGGTTGTCAGCTTTTGTCACTCTCTAGTTTTGAACATTTCGCCATTCATTCCTATGGGACCAATTTCGCCGCAAAAACGTCATTTCGTGGACCATTCGGCAAAACATTCCACAAAGTAATAACACACCAATCGGGAACAATCCGCTTGTTTCGGTATATTATTTGTCTCTGTAGTGTGAAAACTGTGGGAGGAGTCTACAAGCATTATCAAGTCTAGCAGATGAAGTCACATGCATTTGGAGTGTCTCAGCATCTTGTGTTTACAACCACTGTTTCCTAGCAACGCTCATGCCCTGTTTATGCTTCCCAAATACTGCTTCATCAAAACTGCCCCATCAGAATTACCCCATCAAAACTGCCCCATCATATTCCTCTATTATAAATCAGTACATGGTGTGTCTGTCCCCTCCCCCGGGCTCTGTAATCAGCTGAGATGCTCCAGCCACCTTCCCCCCTGTGTATAACAGAAGCTTTGGTAACCATGGCAACAAAACAAACACTTATGCCGCGTACACACGGTCGGACTTTCCGGCATACTTGGTCCGGCGGACCAGAGTGTGCCGGACAATCCGCCCGTGTGTGGGCGGCGGCGGACTTTTCCGGCGGACTTCTTCCCAAAAGCCCGCCGGACCTAGATTTGAAACATGTTTTAAATCTTTCCGTCGGACTCAGTTTCGGGCGGAAAGTCCGCTCGTGTGTGTGCTGGTCCGACGGAAAGCCCGCTCGTGTGTAGGCTGGTCCGACAGACCAAATACGACACGAGGGGATGGTATTGCATCTCGCGCTCGCTGCAATAGGAAAAACAAATCTTCCTATTGCGGCGAGCGCGGGGCATACCAGGCCCTTAGGTCTGGTATGGATTATAAAGGGGAACCCCGCTACGCCGAAAAAACGGCGTGGGGTCCCCCTAAAATCCATACCAGACCCCGATCCGAGCACGTAGCCTGGCCGGTCAGGAAAGGGGGTGGGGACGAGCGAGCGCCCCCCCCCCTCCTGAACCGTACCAGGCCGCATGCCCTCAACATGGGGGGTGGGTGCTTTGGGGGAGGGGGGCGCCCTGCGCCCCCCCCCCCCAAAGCACCTTGTCCCCATGTTGATGAGGACAAGGGCCTCTTCCCGACAACCCTGGCCGTTGGTTGTCGGGGTCTGCGGGCGGGGGCTTATCGGAATCTGGGAGCCCCCTTTAATAAGGGGGCCCCCAGATCCCGGCCCCCCACCCTATGTAAATGAGTATGGGGTACATGGTACCCCTACCCATTTACCTAGGAAAAAAGTGTAAGTAATAAAACACACTACACAGGTTTTTAAAATATTTTATTAAACAGCTCCGGGGGGGGGAATCTTCCTCCGGCTTCGGGGGTCTTCTTCCGGCTTCGGGGGTCCCTCCGCTTCATCTTCTCCCGGCGTCCGGTTGGTTCTTCTCCGCTCTCCGGCCTCTTCTCCCGGTGTCGCAGGTCTTCGGCCGGCCCCTCCGCTCTCTTCATGTAGCTCTATTGCGAGCGGAGGTCCGGACTTCTGGGCTTCTTGGCTTCTTGGCTTCTCTTCCCCCAGATGTTGACACGACGCTCTCTCCGGCTGGACTGGTCTCTGAGGGCTGCGTTGTGACTTATATAGGCGGAGACCCCGCCCCCATATGATGTCACAGTCCCTGGGCATGCTGGGACTGTGACGTTTTAGGGGGCGTGGTCGACCACGCCCCCTAAAACGTCACAGTCCCAGCATGCCCAGGGACTGTGACATCATATGGGGGCGGGGTCTCCGCCTATATAAGTCACAACGCAGCCCTCAGAGACCAGTCCAGCCGGAGAGAGCGTCGTGTCAACATCTGGGGGAAGAGAAGCCAAGAAGCCAAGAAGCCCAGAAGTCCGGACCTCCGCTCGCAATAGAGCTACATGAAGAGAGCGGAGGGGCCGGCCGAAGACCTGCGACACCGGGAGAAGAGGCCGGAGAGCGGAGAAGAACCAACCGGACGCCGGGAGAAGATGAAGCGGAGGGACCCCCGAAGCCGGAAGAAGACCCCCGAAGCCGGAGGAAGATTCCCCCCCTCGGAGCTGTTTAATAAAATATTTTAAAAACCTGTGTAGTGTGTTTTATTACTTACACTTTTTTCCTAGGTAAATGGGTAGGGGTACCATGTACCCCATACTCATTTACATAGGGTGGGGGGCCGGGATCTGGGGGCCCCCTTATTAAAGGGGGCTCCCAGATTCCGATAAGCCCCCGCCCGCAGACCCCGACAACCAACGGCCAGGGTTGTCGGGAAGAGGCCCTTGTCCTCATCAACATGGGGACAAGGTGCTTTGGGGGGGGGGGGCGCAGGGCGCCCCCCTCCCCCAAAGCACCCACCCCCCATGTTGAGGGCATGCGGCCTGGTACGGTTCAGGAGGGGGGGGGGCGCTCGCTCGTCCCCACCCCCTTTCCTGACCGGCCAGGCTGCGTGCTCGGATCGGGGTCTGGTATGGATTTTAGGGGGACCCCACGCCGTTTTTTCGGCGTAGCGGGGTTCCCCTTTATAATCCATACCAGACCTAAGGGCCGGCGCACCTGGCGGACAAAGTCCGTCGGAAAGTGTGCCGGACCAAGTAGGATAGAAAGTCCGCTCGTGTGTACGCGGCATAACAGTACACTCTGATTAATGGCTAAAATTTCCTGAAATGACCTCTAAACAAATGGCCGTATTTTAAAAACTATACATCCTACAGCGAAGATCTTTATATTGTGAGAATCACAAGACCCAGACCTAGATTTTGATGTATAGTATGTCTCTGAAATATTAAAAATGAAGGCACAGTCGCAGTTTAGATATTGCCCTTCAAATTTGGAGGGGGCTAGAGTGTAGTTTCAATGAATGTCAATGGACGGCGTGAGTTGCAAACAAATGGTCATATTGTGAAAACTATCAGGACTATGGCTTAGCCGTGGACATGTTTAGTGGCAGCAGGGATAGCTGAACGTTTTGATATAAGATTTGTGTAGGTGGGCTTGAAAATGAGGGAGTGGCGGCAGTTTAGAAATCATGTTCTGATTTTCCAGCTTTTGTCATCTCCCACTCTAGTTTCCCCATTCATTCCTATGGGACCAATTTCGCCGCAAAAACGACGATATTTCGTGAACCATTTGGCGAAACGTTCCACAAAGTAATAGCACACCATTCGGGAACAATCCGCAAGTTTCGGTATATTACTTGTCTATGTAGTGTAAAAACTGTGGGAGGAGTTAGGGTGGTAAATTTGGCTATAATAATAAGAACTAGAAAATGCATTTCCTGGGGAAAATGCGTGGGAATGCTGAATTGCTAAAACGGCCCCCAGCAAAATTGCCCCCATCATATTGCCATCAAAACTGTCCCATCATATTGCCACCATCAAAACTGCCCCATCAGAATTGCCACCATCAAAACTGCCCCATCATATTGCCACCATCAAAACTGCCCCATCAGAATTACCCCATCAAAACTGCCCCATCATATTCCTCTATTATAAATCAGTACATGGTGTGTCTGTCCCCTCCCCCCTGTGTATAACAGAAGCTTTGGTAACCATGGCAACAAAACAAACACTAACAGTACACTCTGATTAATGGCTAAAATTTCCTGAAATGACCTCTAAACAAATGGCCGTATTTTAAAAACTATACATCCTACAGCAAAGATCTTTATATTGTGAGAATCACAAGACTCAGACCTAGATTTTGATACATAGTATGTCTCTGAAATATTAAAATTGAAGGCACAGTCGCAGTTTAGAAATTGCCCTTCAAATTTGAAGGGGCTAGAGTGTAGTTTCAATGAATGTCAATGGACGGCGTGAGTTGCAAACAAATGGTCATATTGTGAAAACTATCAGGACTATGGCTTAGCCGTGGACATGTTTAGTGGCAGCAGGGATAGCTGAACGTTTTGATATAAGATTTGTGTAGGTGGGCTTGAAAATGAGGGAGTGGCGGCAGTTTAGAAATCATGTTCTGATTTTCCAGCTTTTGTCATCTCCCACTCTAGTTTCCCCATTCATTCCTATGGGACCAATTTCGCCGCAAAAATGACGATATTTCGTGAACCATTCGGCGAAACGTTCCACAAAGTAATAGCACACCATTCGGGAACAATCCGCACGTTTCGGTATATTACTTGTCTATGTAGTGTAAAAACTGTGGGAGGAGTTAGGGTGGTAAATTTGGCTATAATAATAATAATAATATATATGTGAGATAACAATAAGTGGTCTTGCTATGCAAGAACACTTAACTAGAAAAGGTACAATTTCTGGGGAAATTGTGAAAAGTGTTCTTGCCTCTACAACTGGAGTGGGCGGAGTAACTGGGTGGAGTGGCTTGAGTAACTGTTGTGTGGTTGGAGTGGCTGGAGTAACTGTGAAAAGTGTTAAAAAGCTTAATATTTTAAAAAGTATAAATAGTAGTAAAAAAGTTGAAGTCTCATCATTAGCTGAAAGAGCTGAACATTTTTTTCAAAAATTATGATTTTTTTTTCAAAAATTATGATTTTTTTTTTCAAAAATTATTTTTTTTTTTCAAAAATATTTTTTTTTTCAAAAATATTTTTTTTTCAAAAATGGTTTTACTTTTATTTTTTTCAAAAATTATTTTTTATTTTTTTCAAAAATTATTTTTTTTTTTTCAAAAATTATTTTTTTTTTTCAAAAATATATTTTTTTTTACATGGGGCGGTCATAATGTTTTGGCTGATCATGGGGTGGTCATAATGTTTTGGCTGATCATGGGGTTGTCAGCTTTTGTCACCTCCCACTCTAGTTTTGAACATTTCGCCATTCATTCCTATGGGACCAATTTCGCCGCAAAAACGTCATTTCGTGGACCATTCGGCGAAACATTCCACAAAGTAATAACACACCAATCGTGAACAATCCGCTCCTTTCAGTATATTACTTGTCTCTGTAGTGTAAAAACTGTGGGAGGAGTCTACAAGCATTATCAAGTCTAGCAGATGAAGTCACATGCATTTGGGGTGTCTCAGCATCTTGTGTTTATAACCACTGTTTCCTAGCAACGCTCATGCCCTGTTTATGCTTCCCAAATACTACTTCATCAAAACTGCCCCATCAGAATTACCCCATCAAAACTGCCCCATCATATTCCTCTATTATAAATCAGTACATGGTGTGTCTGTCCCCTCCCCCGGGCTCTGTAATCAGAGCTGAGATGCTCCAGCCACCTCCCCCCTGTGTGTAACAGAAGCTTTGGTAACCATGGCAACAAAACAAACACAGTACATGCTCATTAATGGCTAAAATTTCCTGAAATGACCTCTAAACAAATGGCCGTATTTTAAAAACTATACATCCTACAGCGAAGATCTTTATATTGTGAGAATCACAAGACCCAGACCTAGATTTTGATACATAGTATGTCTCTGAAATATTAAAATTGAAGGCACGGTCGCAGTTTAGAAATTGCCCTTCAAATTTGAAGGGGCTAGAGTGTAGTTTCAATGAATGTCAATGGACGGCGTGAGTTGCAAACAAATGGTCATATTGTGAAAACTATCAGGACTATGGCTTAGCCGTGGACATGTTTAGTGGCAGCAGGGATAGCTGAACGTTTTGATATAAGATTTGTGTAGGTGGGCTTGAAAATGAGGGAGTGGCGGCAGTTTAGAAATCATGTTCTGATTTTCCAGCTTTTGTCATCTCCCACTCTAGTTTCCCCATTCATTCCTATGGGACCAATTTCGCCGCAAAAATGACGATATTTTGTGAACCATTCGGCGAAACGTTCCACAAAGTAATAGCACACCATTCGGGAACAATCCGCACGTTTCGGTATATTACTTGTCTATGTAGTGTAAAAACTGTGGGAGGAGTTAGGGTGGTAAATTTGGCTATAATAATAATATATATGTGAGATAACAGTAAGTTGTCTTGCTATGCAAGAACACTTAACTAGAAAAGGTACAATTTCTGGGGAAATTGTGAAAGTGTTCTTGCCTCTACAACTGGAGTGGGCGGAGTAACTGGGTGGGGTGGAGTGGCTTGAGTAACTGTGAAAAGTGTTAAAAAGCTTAATATTTTAAAAAGTATAAATTGTAGTAAAAAAGTTCCATCATTCGCTGAAAGAGCTGAACATTTTTTTCAAAAGTAATTTTTTTTTTCAAAGGTAATTTTTTTTTTCAAAAATGAATTTTTTTATTTCAAAAATAATTTTTTTTTCGAAATTATTATTTTTTTTAAAGTAATTTTTTTTTCAAAAATAATTTTTTTTTTCAAAAATATTTTTTTTTCAAATATATATTTTTTTCAAAAATAATTTTTTTTTTAAAAGAAATTTTTTTTTCAAAAATATTTTTTTTTTCAAAAATAATTTTTTTTTTTCAAAAATAATTTTTTTTTTCAAAAATTTATTTTTTTTTTTCAAAAATGATTTTTTTTTTCAAAAATTATTTTTTTACTTTTTTCAAAATTTTTTTTTTTTTTTCAAAAATATTTTTTTTTTTACATGGGGCGGTCATAATGTTTTGGCTGATCATGGGGTGGTCATAATGTTTTGGCTGATCATGGGGTTGTCAGCTTTTGTCACTTCCCACTCTAGTTTTGAACATTTCGCCATTCATTCCTATGGGACCAATTTCGCCGCAAAAACGTCATTTCGTGGACCATTCGGCAAAACATTCCACAAAGTAATAACACACCAATCGGGAACAATCCGCTCGTTTCGGTATATTATTTGTCTCTGTAGTGTGAAAACTGTGGGAGGAGTCTACAAGCATTATCAAGTCTAGCAGATGAAGTCACATGCATTTGGAGTGTCTCAGCATCTTGTGTTTACAACCACTGTTTCCTAGCAACGCTCATGCCCTGTTTATGCTTCCCAAATACTGCTTCATCAAAACTGCCCCATCAGAATTACCCCATCAAAACTGCCCCATCATATTCCTCTATTATAAATCAGTACATGGTGTGTCTGTCCCCTCCCCCGGGCTCTGTAATCAGCTGAGATGCTCCAGCCACCTTCCCCCCTGTGTATAACAGAAGCTTTGGTAACCATGGCAACAACACAAACACTAACAGTACACTCTGATTAATGGCTAAAATTTCCTGAAATGACCTCTAAACAAATGGCCGTATTTTAAAAACTATACATCCTACAGCGAAGATCTTTATATTGTGAGAATCACAAGACCCAGACCTAGATTTTGATGTATAGTATGTCTCTGAAATATTAAAAATGAAGGCACAGTCGCAGTTTAGATATTGCCCTTCAAATTTGAAGGGGCTAGAGTGTAGTTTCAATGAATGTCAATGGACGGCGTGAGTTGCAAACAAATGGTCATATTGTGAAAACTATCAGGACTATGGCTTAGCCGTGGACATGTTTAGTGGCAGCAGGGATAGCTGAACGTTTTGATATAAGATTTGTGTAGGTGGGCTTGAAAATGAGGGAGTGGCGGCAGTTTAGAAATCATGTTCTGATTTTCCAGCTTTTGTCATCTCCCACTCTAGTTTCCCCATTCATTCCTATGGGACCAATTTCGCCGCAAAAACGACGATATTTCGTGAACCATTCGGCAAAACGTTCCACAAAGTAATAGCACACCATTCGGGAACAATCCGCACGTTTCGGTATATTACTTGTCTATGTAGTGTAAAAACTGTGGGAGGAGTTAGGGTGGTAAATTTGGCTATAATAATAAGAACTAGAAAATGCATTTCCTGGGGAAAATGCGTGGGAATGCTGAATTGCTAAAACGGCCCCCAGCAAAATTGCCCCCATCATATTGCCATCAAAACTGTCCCATCATATTGCCACCATCAAAACTGCCCCATCAGAATTGCCACCATCAAAACTGCCCCATCATATTGCCACCATCAAAACTGCCCCATCAGAATTACCCCATCAAAACTGCCCCATCATATTCCTCTATTATAAATCAGTACATGGTGTGTCTGTCCCCTCCCCCCTGTGTATAACAGAAGCTTTGGTAACCATGGCAACAAAACAAACACTAACAGTACACTCTGATTAATGGCTAAAATTTCCTGAAATGACCTCTAAACAAATGGCCGTATTTTCAAAACTATACATCCTACAGCAAAGATCTTTATATTGTGAGAATCACAAGACTCAGACCTAGATTTTGATACATAGTATGTCTCTGAAATATTAAAATCGAAGGCACGGTCGCAGTTTAGAAATTGCCCTTCAAATTTGAAGGGGCTAGAGTGTAGTTTCAATGAATGTCAATGGACGGTGTGAGTTGCAAACAAATGGTCATATTGTGAAAACTATCAGGACTATGGCTTAGCCGTGGACATGTTTAGTGGCAGCAGGGATAGCTGAACGTTTTGATATAAGATTTATGTAGGTGGGCTTGAAAATGAGGGAGTGGAGGCAGTTTAGAAATCATGTTCTGATTTTTCAGCTTTTGTCCCCTCCCCTGGGCTCTAATCAGAGCTGAGATGCTCCAGCCAC
Source organism: Lithobates septentrionalis (assembly GCA_037952835.1). Lineage (NCBI taxonomy): Eukaryota > Metazoa > Chordata > Amphibia > Anura > Ranidae > Lithobates > Lithobates septentrionalis. Next base: position 121,732 of record JBBDGP010001096.1, on the reverse strand, counting down.
CTCCCCCCTGTGTATAACAGAAGCTTTGGTAACCATGGCAACAAAACACACACAGTACACTCTGATTAATGGCTAAAATTTCTTGAAATGACCTCTAAACAAAAAGCTTTTTCTCAAAAACTGTAAAAGATATCAAATTGAAAAGCTATAGCCAGATAGCTGAATATTTTGTGAACATTTTAAAGTTTGTTTGGTGTCTCTAGGTGAAAGTATGAAGGAGCTGAAACTTTTGGGAGCGGAAGAAAAATTTAAGGATTTCAAGCATGCTCCCATTGACTTCAATGTTAAAAAAAAGTGATAAAAAGCTTAATATTTTAAAAAGTATAAATGGTAGAAAAAAAGTTGAAAAAGAGCACACCTCAGCTAAAAGAGACGAACATTTTGATAGTTGAATGGTTTTAATAGCTGAAAGTATGCAGAAGTTACGCATTACCGAAAAACGTACGGAATAAGAAGAAAAATAATAAAAAAACGAATAACAATAGTGGGACTGCTAAAGCATTCCCACTAATAATAAAAAAACGAATAACAATAGTGGGACTGCTAAAGCATTCCCACTAATAATATATATGTGAGATAACAGTAAGTGGTCTTGCTATGCAAGAACACTTAACTAGAAAAGCTACAATTTCTGGGGAAATTGTGAAAGTGTTCTTGCCTCTACAACTGGAGTGGGCGGAGTATCTGGGTGGGGTGGAGTGGCTTGAGTAACTGTGAAAAGTGTTAAAAAGCTTAATATTTTAAAAAGTATAAATAGTAGTAAAAAAGTTCCATCATTAGCTGAAAGAGCTGAACATTTTTTTCAAAAATGAATTTTTTTTTTCAAAAATGAATTTTTTTTATTCAAAAATATTTTTTTTTTTTCAAAAATAATTTTTTTTTTTTCAAAAATAATTTTTTTTTTTTCAAAAATATTTTTTTTTTCAAAAATATATTTTTTTTAAAGTAATTTTTTTTTCAAAAATATTTTTTTTTTCAAAAATATTTTTTTTTTTCAAAAATAATTTTTTTTTTTTTCAAAAATATTTTTTTTTTTTTTAAATAATTTTTTTTTTCAAAAATATTTTTTTTTTTTTCAAAAATATTTTTTTTTTTCATGGGGCGGTCATAATGTTTCGGCTGATCATGGGGTTGTCAGCTTTTGTCACCTCCCACTTTAGTTTTGAACATTTCACCATTCATTCCTTATGGGACCAATTTCACCGGAAAAACGCCGATATTTCGTGAACCATTCGGCGAAACGTTCCACAAAGTAATAGCACACCAATTAAATGACATTGAGGCCGGATTCACACTGGTATTTTTCAGATTTTCACAAAGTTCCACAAGGTAATAGGACACCAATTAAATGACATTGAACATTTCGCCATTCATTCCTATGGGACCAATTTCGCCGCAAAAACGACGATATTCCGTGAACCATTCGGCGAATGTGTAAAAACTGTGGGAGGAGTTAGGGTGGTAAATTATCAGCATTATCAAGCCTCGCAGATGAAGGTATGGCCACATGCATTTGGGGGGTTTCAGCATCTTGTGTTTACAACCACTGTTTCCTAGCAACGCTCATGTACTGTTTATGCTTCACACGCACTGCTCAATACACAACACAATGTAATTTCTACACAATACAATTCCTATCAAAACTGCCCCATCATATTGCCACCATCAAAACTGCCCCATCATAATTGCCCCACCAAAACTGCCCCATCATATTGCCACCATCAAAACTGCCCCATCATAATTGGCCCATTAAAACTGCCCCATCATATTCCTCTATTATAAATCAGTACATGGTGTGTCTGTCCCCTCCCCCGGGCTCTGTAATCAGAGCTGAGAAGCTCCAGCCACCTCCCCCCCTGTGTATAACAGAAGCTTTGGTAACCATGGCAACAAAACAAAACACAGTACACTCTGATTAATGGCTAAAATTTCCTGAAATTACCTCTAAACAAATGGCCGTATTTTAAAAACTATACACCCTACAGCGAAGATCTTTATATTGTGAGAATCACAAGACCCAGACCTAGATTTTGATACATAGTATGTCTCTGAAATATTAAAATTGAAGGCACGGTCGCAGTTTAGAAATTGCCCTTTAAATTTGAAGGGGCTAGGCTAGAGTGTAGTTTCAATGAATGTCAATGGACGGTGTGAGTTGCAAACAAATGGTCATATTGTGAAAACTATCAGGACTATGGCTTAGCCGTGGACATGTTTAGTGGCAGCAGGGATAGCTGAACGTTTTGATATAAGATTTGTGTAGGTGGGCTTGAAAATGAGGGAGTGGCGGCAGTTTAGAAATCATGTTCTGATTTTCCAGCTTTTGTCATCTCCCACTCTAGTTTCCCCATTCATTGCTATGGGACCAATTTCGCCGCAAAAATGACGATATTTCGTGAACCATTCGGCAAAACGTTCCACAAAGTAATAGCACACCATTCGGGAACAATCCGCACGTTTCGGTATATTACTTGTCTATGTAGTGTAAAAACTGTGGGAGGAGTTAGGGTGGTAAATTTGGCTATAATAATAATATATATGTGAGATAACAGTGAGTGGTCTTGCTATGCAAGAACACTTAATAACTAGAAAAGGTACAATTTCTGGGGAAATTGTGAAAGTGTTCTTACCTCTACAACTGGAGTGGGCGGAGTAACTGGGTGGGGTGGAGTGGCTTGAGTAACTGTGAAAAGTGTTAAAAAGCTTAATATTTTAAAAAGTATAAATAGTAGTAAAAAAGTTCCATCATTCGCTGAAAGAGCTGAACATTTTTTTCAAAAGTAATTTTTTTTTTCAAAAATGAATTTTTTTTAATCAAAAATGATTTTTTTTTCTTCAAAAATGATTTTTTTTTTTCAAAAGTAATTTTTTTTTTCAAAGGTAATTTTTTTTTTCAAAAATGAATTTTTTTATTTCAAAAATAATTTTTTTTTCGAAATTATTATTTTTTTTAAAGTAATTTTTTTTCAAAAATATTTTTTTTTTTCAAAAATATATTCTTTTTTCAAATATATTTTTTTTTCAAAAATAATTTTTTTTGTAAAAGAAATTTTTTTTTCAAAAATATTTTTTTTTCAAAAATAATTTTTTTTTTTTCAAAAATATTTTTTTTTTCAAAAATTATTTTTTTATTTTTTTCAAAATTTTTTTTTTTAAAAATATATTTTTTTTTTACATGGGGCGGTCATAATGTTTTGGCTGATCATGGGGTGGTCATAATGTTTTGGCTGATCATGGGGTTGTCAGCTTTTGTCACCTCCCACTCTAGTTTTGAACATTTCGCCATTCATTCCTATGGGACCAATTTCGCCGCAAAAACGTCATTTCGTGGACCATTCGGCGAAACATTCCACAAAGTAATAACACACCAATCGGGAATAATCCGCTCGTTTCGGTATATTATTTGTCTCTGTAGTGTGAAAACTGTGGGAGGAGTCTACAAGCATTATCAAGTCTAGCAGATGAAGTCACATGCATTTGGGGTGTCTCAGCATCTTGTGTTTACAACCACTGTTTCCTAGCAACGCTCATGCCCTGTTTATGCTTCCCAAATACTACTTCATCAAAACTGCCCCATCAGAATTACCCCATCAAAACTGCCCCATCATATTCCTCTATTATAAATCAGTACATGGTGTGTCTGTCCCCTCCCCCGGGCTCTGTAATCAGCTGAGATGCTCCAGCCACCTTCCCCCCTGTGTATAACAGAAGCTTTGGTAACCATGGCAACAAAACAAACACAGTACACGCTGATTAATGGCTAAAATTTCCTGAAATGACCTCTAAACAAATGGCCGTATTTTAAAAACTATACATCCTACAGCGAAGATCTTTATATTGTGAGAATCACAAGACCCAGACCTAGATTTTGATGTATAGTATGTCTCTGAAATATTAAAAATGAAGGCACAGTCACAGTTTAGAAATTGCCCTTCAAATTTGAAGGGGCTAGAGTGTAGTTTCAATGAATGTCAATGGACGGCGTGAGTTGCAAACAAATGGTCATATTGTGAAAACTATCAGGACTATGGCTTAGCCGTGGACATGTTTAGTGGCAGCAGGGATAGCTGAACGTTTTGATATAAGATTTGTGTAGGTGGGCTTGAAAATGAGGGAGTGGCGGCAGTTTAGAAATCATGTTCTGATTTTCCAGCTTTTGTCATCTCCCACTCTAGTTTCCCCATTCATTCCTATGGGACCAATTTCGCCGCAAAAACGACGATATTTCGTGAACCATTCGGCGAAACGTTCCACAAAGTAATAGCACACCATTCGGGAACAATCCGCACGTTTCGGTATATTACTTGTCTATGTAGTGTAAAAACTGTGGGAGGAGTTAGGGTGGTAAATTTGGCTATAATAATAAGAATAATATATATGTGAGATAACAGTAAGTGGTCTTGCTATGCAAGACCACTTAACTAGAAAAGGTACAATTTCTGGGGAAATTGTGAAAGTGTTCTTGCCTCTACAACTGGAGTGGGCGGAGTAACTGGGTGGGGTGGAGTGGCTTGAGTAACTGTGAAAAGTGTTAAAAAGCTTAATATTTTAAAAAGTATAAATAGTAGTAAAAAAGTTCCATCATTCGCTGAAAGAGCTGAACATTTTTTTCAAAAGTAATTTTTTTTTTCAAAAATGAATTTTTTTTAATCAAAAATGAATTTTTTTTCTTCAAAAATGATTTTTTTTTCAAAAATGAATTTTTTTATTTCAAAAATAATTTTTTTTTCGAAATTATTATTTTTTTTTAAAGTAATTTTTTTTTCAAAAATAATTTTTTTTTTTCAAAAATATTTTTTTTTTTCAAATATATTTTTTTTTCAAAAATAATTTTTTTTTTTAAAAGAAATTTTTTTTGCAAAAATATTTTTTTTTTCAAAAATAATTTTTTTTTTCAAAAATATTTTTTTTTTCAAAAATATATATATATTTTTTTTCAAAAATGATTTTTTTTTTCAAAAATTATTTTTTTACTTTTTTCAAAAAATTTTTTTTTTTTTTCAAAAATATATTTTTTTTTACATGGGGCGGTCATAATGTTTTGGCTGATCATGGGGTGGTCATAATGTTTTGGCTGATCATGGGGTTGTCAGCTTTTGTCACTTCCCACTCTAGTTTTGAACATTTCGCCATTCATTCCTATGGGACCAATTTCGCCGCAAAAACGTCATTTCGTGGACCATTCGGCAAAACATTCCACAAAGTAATAACACACCAATCGGGAACAATCCGCTCGTTTCGGTATATTATTTGTCTCTGTAGTGTGAAAACTGTGGGAGGAGTCTACAAGCATTATCAAGTCTAGCAGATGAAGTCACATGCATTTGGAGTGTCTCAGCATCTTGTGTTTACAACCACTGTTTCCTAGCAACGCTCATGCCCTGTTTATGCTTCCCAAATACTGCTTTATCAAAACTGTCCCATCAGAATTACCCCATCAAAACTGCCCCATCATATTCCTCTATTATAAATCAGTACATGGTGTGTCTGTCCCCTCCCCCGGGCTCTGTAATCAGCTGAGATGCTCCAGCCACCTTCCCCCCTGTGTATAACAGAAGCTTTGGTAACCATGGCAACAAAACAAACACTAACAGTACACTCTGATTAGTGGGAATGCTTTAGCAGTCCCACTATTGTTATTCGTTTTTTTATTAGTGGGAATGCTTTAGCAGTCCCACTATTGTTATTCGATTTTATTAGTGGGAATGCTTTAGCAGTCCCACTATTGTTATTCGATTTTATTTATTTTTAATTTTATTCCGTACGTTTTTCGGTAATGCGTAACTTCTGCATACTTTCAGCTATTAAAACCATTCAACTATCAAAATGTTCGTCTCTTTTAGCTGAGGTGTGCTCTTTTTCAACTTTTTTTCTACCATTTATACTTTTTAAAATATTAAGCTTTTTATCACTTTTTTTTAACATTGAAGTCAATGGGAGCATGCTTGAAATGCTTAAATTTTTCTTCCGCTCCCAAAAGTTTCAGCTCCTTCATACTTTCACCTAGAGACACCAAACAAACTTTAAAATGTTCACAAAATATTCAGCTATCTGGCTATAGCGTTTCAATTTGATATCTTTTACAGTTTTTGAGAAAAAGCTTTTTGTTTAGAGGTCATTTCAGGAAATTTTAGCCATTAATCAGAGTGTACTGTGTGTGTTTTGTTGCCATGGTTACCAAAGCTTCTGTTATACACAGAGGGGGGGAGGTGGCTGGAGCATCTCAGCTTTAATTACAGAGCCCGGGGGGAGGGGACAGACACACCATGTACTGATTATAATAGAGGAATATGATGGGTCAGTTTTGATGGTGGCAATTCTGATGGGGCAGTTTTGATGGCAGTCATTTTAGCAATTTAGCTATTCAGCAATTATTTTTGAAAAAAAAAATATATTTTTGAAAAAAAAAAAAATATTTCTGGAAAAAAAAATTATTTTTGAAAAAAAAAAATTTTTTGAAAAAAAAAATTATTTTTGAAAAAAAAAAATTATTTTTGAAAAAAAAAATCATTTTTGAAAAAAAAAAATATTTTTGAAAAAAAAAAAAAATTTGAAAAAAAAAATTTTTGAAAAAAAAAAATATTTTTTGATGGGGCAGTTTTGATGGTGGCAATATGATGGGACAGTTTTGATGGCAATATGATGGGGGCAATTTTGCTGGGGGCCGTTTTAGCAATTCAGCATTCCCACGCATTTTCCCCAGGAAATGCATTTTCTAGTTATTTTTCTTCTTATTCCGTACGTTTTTCGGTAATGCGTAACTTCTACATACTTTCAGCTATTAAAACCATTCAACTATCAAAATGTTTGTCTCTTTTAGCTGAGGTGTGCTCTTTTTCAACTTTTTTTCTACCATTTATACTTTTTAAAATATTAAGCTTTTTATCACTTTTTTTTAACATTGAAGTCAATGGGAGCATGCTTGAAATCCTTAAATTTTTCTTCCGCTCCCAAAAGTTTCAGCTCCTTCATACTTTCACCTAGAGACACCAAACAAACTTTAAAATGTTCACAAAATATTCAGCTATCTGGCTATAGCTTTTCAGTTTTATATCTTTTACAGTTTTTGAGAAAAAGCTTTTTGTTTAGAGGTCATTTCAAGAAATTTTAGCCATTAATCAGAGTGTACTGTGTGTGTTTTGTTGCCATGGTTACCAAAGCTTCTGTTATACACAGGGGGGGAGGTGGCTGGAGCATCTCAGCTCTGATTAGAGCCCAGGGGAGGGGACAAAAGCTGAAAAATCAGAACATGATTTCTAAACTGCCGCCACTCCCTCATTTTCAAGCCCACCTACATAAATCTTATATCAAAACGTTCAGCTATCCCTGCTGCCACTAAACATGTCCACGGCTAAGCCATAGTCCTGATAGTTTTCACAATATGACCATTTGTTTGCAACTCACACCGTCCATTGACATTCATTGAAACTACACTCTAGCCCCTTCAAATTTGAAGGGCAATTTCTAAACTGCGACCGTGCCTTCAATTTTAATATTTCAGAGACATACTATGTATCAAAATCTAGGTCTGGGTCTTGTGATTCTCACAATATAAAGATCTTCGCTGTAGAATGTATAGTTTTTAAAATACGGCCATTTGTTTAGAGGTCATTTCAGGAAATTTTAGCCATTAATCAGAGTGTACTGTTTGTTTTGTTGCCATGGTTACCAAAGCTTCTGTTATACACAGAGGGGGGAGGTGGCTGGAGCATCTCAGCTTTGATTACAGAGCCCGGGGGAGGGGGACAGACACACCATGTACTGATTTATAATAGAGGAATATGATGGGGCAGTTTTGATGGTGGCAATATGATGGGACAGTTTTGATGGTGGCAATATGATGGGACAGTTTTGATGGTGGCAATATGATGGGGCTGTTTTGATAGGGCAATTCTGATGGGGCAGTTTTGATGGTGGCAATATGATGGTGCAGTTTTGATGGGGCAATTCTGATGGGGCAGTTTTGATGGTGGCAATATGATGGGACAGTTTTGATGGCAATATGATGGGGGCAATTTTGCTGGGGGCCGTTTTAGCAATTCAGCATTCCCACGCATTTTCCCCAGGAAATGCATTTTCTAGTTATTTTTCTTCTTATTAGTGGGAATGCTTTAGCAGTCCCACTATTGTTATTCGATTTTATTTATTATTTTTAATAACTTTAATTTTATTCCGTACGTTTTTCGGTAATGCGTAACTTCTGCATACTTTCAGCTATTAAAACCATTCAACTATCAAAATGTTCGTCTCTTTTAGCTGAGGTGTGCTCTTTTTCAACTTTTTTTCTACCATTTATACTTTTTAAAATATTAAGCTTTTTTTTTTTTTTTTTTTTTTTGAAAATTTTTTTTATTGAGGTTTGCATAGTATAAACAGGTACATTGCAGTAATATCATAGCATGTTAGCTTGTATACATACAAATAGATGCATTTGACTGAGCATATATAAAGCGGGAGCAAAACAAATCCATTTTGGAATAATGGGGAGGGGGGGGGGAAGGGGGATCTGCCAAGCGGATCACTGCTTCTGAAAAACTAAGAACTGACCAACCTAATACCCATAATGATGGGTGCAGAACAGTATATCACAATACAACCTCAGGAGTGGAAGCATAGTATAGACAACAATATCTTATAAAGATGCAGTACGTTCAAGTAGTGTCAATGTAGACTGTGGGAGTAACCAGTGTCAGAGATATGAGGGACATGGAAGTCAAGGGGCTGTGATGGTTTTGTGGCGAATTGTGGCATATGTAAGCTGGGGGGGTCCTTCTGAGCGGGGTACTTAATTTTAAGGTTGCCCAGAGAATTTGAGATATCTCTTTTCAGGTACCAGTCCGTGTATTGGAATGGGCGCATGACCTCTTGCAGAGCCGTCTGAGTGAATGTGGCTTCTATATATTTGCGCCACCTCATGAAGAAGCGCGAAGTAGAGCGAAAGTTGAGTGAAATGGTGTCGAGCCTTTCCATGTAGAAAAGTGCCATCATGGCTTTTTCAACTTCGGGTAGTGTAGGTGGCGTTGGTATAATCCAATGGTTCATTATCGTTCTGCGGGCTACTAGAAGGAGTAGTTGTGCCCATTGGGGAATATTCGTAGGTCCTCTGGTTGTTGGAGGATCTGTTTGGGGCGTGTATCCAAATAGGCATAATAGTTGATCCCTTGGGATTTGTGCTTTATTGATCCTGTCAATGTGATCTAAGACAGAGTTCCAAAATGTGGTTATGGCTGTGCAGTCCCAAAGACGATGCAACAGGGTGGGGCGTGGTACCGAACACCAGGGGCATTTCATTTGACTTGGATTGTCTTTGGTGAAGTAAAAAGGGTAGTATGCTCTATGTATAATTTTGAATTGGGTTTCCCGCCACGTTTCAGATATTGTTAGTTTGCGGACTTGTCTGTATCCTTCAAGTATTTTTTCTGACAGTTCATCATCTCCTAGGATAACAGACCATTTATGAAATGGTTTGAGGTGGTATTTTGCAGATTGGTGTTGGATGAGGTAGGAGTAGAGATTGGTGATGGAATAATCATTTTGCTGTAATACTGTGTCTATGAAGGATTTCTGGAGGGGATCAGATTTGGGTCCATAGCAAGACTTCAAATAGTCGATTAATTGAAAATAAAAGAATACATGTTTTGCTGGTAGGGAGAATTCGTTAGCCAACGACCGGAAAGGTTTGAAGCGCCCCGAGGTGCCCTGGTATATAGAGACTACTTTCGTGAGGCCATTGGATCTCCATTGATCAAACGCTTTGTGCATCGTGGATGGGAGAAACATAGGGTTTCCTTGAATGATTAAGTGCCTTGAAATGTTTGAGGGAAGTCCCAGTAGTTTTCGTACTTCTCTCCAGGCAATTACAGTGTCTCTGATAAGTGTATTGGATTTGAGGTGGGGTGAGAGAGCGTTGAGGTTAGAATGAAGGATAGCTGATAATGTGTGAGGTGAGGTCATGGCAGCTTCAAGAGAGGTATTGCAATATTTCGACTTTCCATTCAGCCAATCTAAACCTTGTCGAAGCAAACACGACAAATTATAAAAACGTAAATTGGGCAGACCCGCCCCACCCTCGGACTTCGGGAGACATAGTTTTTGTAGCGCGATACGTGGTTTTTTGCGAGACCAAATAAAAGTAATTAATGCTTTATGTATTTTCTGTACATCTGAATGTTTTAATAATAAAGGTATGGTCTGCATTGGGTACAGCAGGCGTGCAAACGATACCATCTTGAATAGGTGACATCTCCCAAAGAGCGAGAGGGGGAGGGCCGCCCAAGCTTCCAACTCCTGCACAATCTTAGTTATCAGAGGTGGGTAGTTAAGTACATAGAGAGAGGAGGGTTCACGTCCTATGTGTATGCCTAGATATGTGATATATCGGGTTGTCACTGTAAATGGTGATAGATGTTTCCATTTAGTTGCCAATCGTGGGTGTAGTGGTAGGATCTCGCTTTTATCAAGGTTAATTCTAAAGCCCGAGCTTAGTTGGAAAGCCGCAAATAGTTCACGCAGTTTTTCAAAGTCTGAAAGAGGATTAGTGGAAAACAACAGTATGTCATCTGCGAATAAGGCAGATCTGAGAACCTGGTCTCCTATTGTGATTCCGCTGACCCCATCTTGTGCGTTTAGTAGTCTGGAAAGTGGTTCTATGGCCAAGTTGAAAAGTAAGGGGGAAAGTGGGCATCCCTGTCTTGTTCCCTTAGTCAGGGGAATCGAGGCTGACATGAAGTCAGGAGTGACAAGTCATGCTGTCGGGGAAGCATACATTTGTTGAAGGAAACTCAAGATAGGGCCCGTGAAACCGAATTGTTGTAGTACTCGAAACAGCCAGGACAAACTAACGTTGTCGAAAGCCTTTTCGGCATCTAGTGATATAATGGCGACATCTTGGTCTGGATGGGTTGTAGCGTAATGTAGCGCCGTTAGTACTTTTCGTATATTTAAAGTGGCAGAACGACCCGTAACAAATCCCGATTGAGCTGGGTGTAACAATGAAGGGAGAAGATGTGCTAAGCGCGACGCAACAATTTTAGAGAGGATTTTGACATCTACGTTTATGAGGGATATTGGGCGATAGGAACCTGGCAGTTGGGGGTCTTTTCCTTTTTTAGCTATTAGTTTAATGTGGGCTTGTGTCCCTGTAGGGAGATAAGGCCCCCCATCCCACATGGCTACATATACGTGCTTTAGGGTGTCTGGGATGAAGTCTTTGGTCATTTTATAAAATTCAGCTGTGTATCCGTCGGGACCCGGGGCTTTATTAGATGACATATTTTTGATCGTGCGTCGGATATCGTCGGTTGTGATAGGTGCATTAAGTGCCTCTAGCTGTGCAGTTTGAAGTTTGGGTAGATGTACTTTAGACAGGAGGGCTTCCGTAATGGCTGGATCCGTCTGGTCGGCAGCATATAAATCTGTGTAGTATTTACTAATTATGTTACTGATTTCATCAGTAGACGTAGTTATGGATCCATCCGCATTTCTCAAAGTAGAGATGCGGGTGGGTCGTCTCGCTCCTGCACACAGTTTGGCCAGTAGCTTGCCAGCTTTGTTGCCATACCTGTGGAAATGTATTTTAGAGTATGCCAACCTAGCCGCCTCCTGATGTTCCGCCCAAAGATCAAACGTGCACTTAGCTTGTCTCCATGTTCGGATATTATCAGGCGTACGATTTAAAGTTAAGCAGTCATGAGCTGTGCGTAGCGCTTCACTAGCATGCCGGTATTGCTGTTTAGAGTGTTTTTTGAATTGTGTGGTATATGAAATGATCGTCCCCCTGAGGAAAGCTTTGCCAGCTTCCCAAAAGAGATTGGGTTCGGTAATATGAGCTCCATTGGTGGAGACATAATCGTTCCATGCCGTGGTTAGTATGTGTTGAAAATCCTGGTTGTCCATCAAGTAGGATGGAAAGCGCCATATGGGCGAGGGAGTTGAAGGTGTCATCTGTGTCATGTGTATAGATATAGGGCTATGATCTGATATTCTAGCGTCTAAGATCTCTGGTTCGCATAGGGTGTTGATTAGTGCAGGGGAGGCAAAGAAGTAGTCGATGCGCGAAAAGGAGTTGTGTGGGGGTGAGAAAAAAGTGTATTCCCTGTCTGTCGGGTGGTACAGACGCCAGACATCCGTATATTGCATGGAAGCAATAGCTTGTGCCAGTAGAGTAGAGTCAGGCGCTTGAGATGTGGGATTATGTGTTCGGTGGGTGGAATCTTTTGTGCGGTCTGCTAGTGTAGACATGACTGAGTTGAAATCTCCACCCACTAAGTGTAGTGTTTCAGGAGCGGAGAGTATCCATTGCACCATGTCTTGGAAGAAGGAGGTGTCTGGCGAGTTAGGAGCATAGATGTTAGTGATAGCCACTTGTTTGTTGCCTATTGTCAGGTGTATGGTCATTTTGCGGCCTGATGAGTCAATCCTAACGTCTCTTAATGTGTGTTTTAGGTTTTTATGTATCAGTATGGCCACACCTGCTTTGCGGCCTATTGCAGGCGATCCATATATCATACCCACCCATAATTTACGTAAGCGGGTTAGATCGTCTGCAGACAGGTGTGTTTCCTGCAACAGGGCCACATCCGTCCGAAGACGTTTCAGATGTCTAAGTATAGCCATTCGCTTACATGGAGAGCGGAGTCCCTTGACATTCCATGAAGTGAACTTTAAGTGGTTCTCACCAGTTGAAGAGGCCATGTCTGATGTTGAGGAGTGTATTGGGTTGGGAAGATGGAATAAAATCTCCAATCAGACAGTGCATCTGCAATCTGAAGGTGATCTAGGTTTCCTGAGGTTATAAGTATTGAACAGGTGATTACATTTGATAAGTAAACATAACTAAGGATGATAGAAAAGAACAGCTTGGCAGAAGGTAAATGGGAAAAACCTTTAACAGGCATTATGGGCTTCACTTTTTTCCACATGAGGTTCAATTACTTTTCATGGCTCCCATCGATCTCCCATTCCACTCTCGGCTGCAGGTGTTGAGCCAGAGGGAGGGGGGGTAAAAGGGCATGGGGGAGGAGATGTTAGTAGATTGGAAGTCCTAGGGACTGAGGTTTTACACGAGACATATCCAGTCCTCACCTAGGAGGGCGGCATCTTTGAATGATTAAGTTTTGTGAAGTAAAAGCTAGAAACAAGGGAAATCAGAGAAGCGGATCAGCAACTGAAGCCTCAGTGGTGGTTAAACAGCTTAGCCCGTAGACAACACAATTTTTTAAAGCAATACCACTATATTAAACCGAACAAGTATTGAACAAACGAAAACGTGCCTAAGTATAGCAGCATGTTGCAATATTAGCTGCGGGCGTTCAATCAGGCACATAGGGTATAAAAGGTGTAAAAAACAACGTAAGGTGAGATGAAAGGGAGCATGTGGGAGGAGTAATACTACCCGTCTCCCGGATAGGTGAAGCAGCATCTGTCCCTTGTAGGTCATCAGCGGTGTCCCGAACGGTCCTCTTTCTGCGTAGCACGAAGACGCTTGTACGGGGGTTTGGTCGGGCTACGTTGGGGTTTAGCAGACGAAAATGGAGGGGTCTCCGATGTTGTAGCATAGTCCTCCGTTGATTTATTATGTTCCATTTCCGTGTCCAGGGTAGAGATAAATTTTTCCGCTTCGTCAAGCGTGGTGAAAGTGAGTTGTTCTCCATCCTGTGTTTGAACTCGAAGGGTGGCCGGATAGACCAAGGAAAATCTGAGCTGATGGTTGTATAGAATGGAGCATATTGGAGAAAAAGCCTTGCGCTTATTCATGACCTCTACAGAGTAGTCCGCGAACAGCAGCAGTTTCGCGCCATCTACCATTAGTGAGCGGGAACGACGGAACTTTTGCATGATGGCATTTTTATCTGCGTAGTTCAGGTACTTGACAATAACATGTCGGGGCTTTATGCGGGTTTCCGTGTATTGTCCAATGCGATGCGCTCTTTCTATTATGCATGGTATGCGGAGGCCCAGTTGTTCGGGAATGATCTTTGCACATATATTGGTCAGTTGTTGGGTAGTGATCGATTCAGGAAGTCCTATTATCCTTAAATTGTTTCGTCTCGAACGATTTTCGAGATCGTCGAGTTTTTCCCAGATCTCTTTGTGTGTGATGCTCATACGTGCTACTGCAGCAGATGTAGCAGTGGCTTCATCTTCCAGTGAGGAGATCCGTTCCTCTGTGTGTGAGATCCGCTGTGCTTGTGCCTGCACTTCAACATGGAGCAGCTCTAGCCCCCTGCTTACTGCTGTGTCTACTGTGGCAGCAAGAGTGGGTCCTAGCAGCGCTACAACTGCTTGGGCTATGCCTTCAGGTGATGCAGGGTCAGCAGCTATAGTTACTGGGGCTGATGGATGTAAGGTGGGCTGTTGTGGAGGCAGTGGAGGCGGCTGCAGCAGTTCCGCTTGAGAAATCACGGCCGCCATTTTAGCTGCGCCTGTCTCTGTCCCTTCAGCCTGTGTCAGTGAGGCGGACGCCGCTCGGGCGTATGATCGCTCCACAAAGCGATCCATATGTGTCCCCTCTGAGCGGCAGTATAAGGGGGGATCTCCCCGAGGCTTATGCCGGGCTTTTAGGCCGATTTTATGGAGAGCGGTGCGGGAGCTGAGGGTTCCTACCTCCTCCTCATATGGCGCCGGAACCGGAAGTTATATTAAGCTTTTTATCACTTTTATTTAACATTGAAGTCAATGGGAGCATGCTTGAGAAACTTAAAATCTTCTTCCGCTCCCAAAAGTTTCAGCTCCTTCATACTTTCACCTAGAGACGCCAAACAAACTTTAAAATGTTCACAAAATATTCAACTATCTGGCTATATCTTTTCAGTTTGATATCTTTTACAGTTTTTGAGAAAAAGCTTTTTGTTTAGAGGTCATTTCAGGAAATTTTAGCCATTAATCAGAGTGTACTGTGTATGTTTTGTTGCCATGGTTACCAAACCTTCTGTTATACACAAGGGGGGAGGTGGCTGGAGCATCTCAGCTCTGATTACAGAGCACTAGGGAGGGGACAAAAGCTGAAAAATCAGAACATGATTTCTAAACTGCCGCCACTCCCTCATTTTCAAGCCCACCTACACAAATCTTATATCAAAACATTCAGCTATCCCTGCTGCCACTAAACATGTCCACGGCTAAGCCATAGTCCTGATAGTTTTCACAATATGACCATTTGTTTGCAACTCACGCCATCCATTGACATTCATTGAAACTACACTCTATCCCCTTCAAATTTGAAGGGCAATTTCTAAACTGCGACCGTGCCTTCAATTTTAATATTTCAGAGACATACTATACATCAAAATCTAGGTCTGGGTCTTGTGATTCTCACAATATAAAGATCTTCGCTGTAGGATGTATAGTTTTTAAAATACGTCCATTTGTTTAGAGGTCATTTCAGGAAATTTTAGCCATTAATCAGAGTGTACTGTTAGTGTTTGTTTTGTTGCCATGGTTACCAAAGCTTCTGTTATACACAGGGGGGGGAGGTGGCTGGATCATCTCAGCTTTGATTACAGAGCCCGGGGGAGGGGGACAGACACACCATGTACTGATTTGTAATAGAGGAATATGATGGGGCAGTTTTGATGGTGGCAATTCTGATGGGGCAGTTTTGATGGCGGTCATTTTAGCAATTTAGCTATTCAGCAATTATTTTTGAAAAAAAAAATATATTTTTGAAAAAAAAATATATATATTTCTGAAAAAAAAAATTATTTTTGAAAAAAAAAAATTATTTTTGAAAAAAAAAAAATCATTTTTGAAAAAAAAAATATTTTTGAAAAAAAAAATTTTTGAAAAAAAAAAATTTTTTGAAAAAAAAAAATTTTTTGAAGAAAAATTTTTTTAAAAAAAAAAAAATATTTTTGAAAAAAAAAAATATTTTTGAAAAAAAAAAAAAATTTGAAAAAAAAATTTTTTGAAAAAAAAAAATATTTTTTGATGGGGCAGTTTTGATGGTGGCAATATGATGGGACAGTTTTGATGGCAATATGATGGGGGCAATTTTGCTGGGGGCCGTTTTAGCAATTCAGCATTCCCACGCATTTTCCCCAGGAAATGCATTTTCTAGTTATTTTTCTTCTTATTCCGTACGTTTTTCGGTAATGCGTAACTTCTACATACTTTCAGCTATTAAAACCATTCAACTATCAAAATGTTTGTCTCTTTTAGCTGAGGTGTGCTCTTTTTCAACTTTTTTTCTACCATTTATACTTTTTAAAATATTAAGCTTTTTATCACTTTTTTTAACATTGAAGTCAATGGGAGCATGCTTGAAATCCTTAAATTTTTCTTCCGCTCCCAAAAGTTTCAGCTCCTTCATACTTTCACCTAGAGACACCAAACAAACTTTAAAATGTTCACAAAATATTCAGCTATCTGGCTATAGCTTTTCAGTTTTATATCTTTTACAGTTTTTGAGAAAAAGCTTTTTGTTTAGAGGTCATTTCAAGAAATTTTAGCCATTAATCAGAGTGTACTGTGTGTGTTTTGTTGCCATGGTTACCAAAGCTTCTGTTATACACAGGGGGGGAGGTGGCTGGAGCATCTCAGCTCTGATTAGAGCCCAGGGGAGGGGACAAAAGCTGAAAAATCAGAACATGATTTCTAAACTGCCGCCACTCCCTCATTTTCAAGCCCACCTACATAAATCTTATATCAAAACGTTCAGCTATCCCTGCTGCCACTAAACATGTCCACGGCTAAGCCATAGCCCTGATAGTTTTCACAATATGACCATTTGTTTGCAACTCACACCGTCCATTGACATTCATTGAAACTACACTCTAGCCCCTTCAAATTTGAAGGGCAATTTCTAAACTGC
This sequence comes from Lithobates septentrionalis, assembly GCA_037952835.1. NCBI lineage: Eukaryota > Metazoa > Chordata > Amphibia > Anura > Ranidae > Lithobates > Lithobates septentrionalis. Next base: position 104,922 of record JBBDGP010001096.1, on the reverse strand, counting down.
GACCGTGCCTTCAATTTTAATATTTCAGAGACATACTATGTATCAAAATCTAGGTCTGGGTCTTGTGATTCTCACAATATAAAGATCTTCGCTGTAGGATGTATAGTTTTTAAAATACGGCCATTTGTTTAGAGGTCATTTCAGGAAATTTTAGCCATTAATCAGAGTGTACTGTTTGTTTTGTTGCCATGGTTACCAAAGCTTCTGTTATACACAGGGGGGGGAGGTGGCTGGAGCATCTCAGCTTTGATTACAGAGCCCGGGGGAGGGGGACAGACACACCATGTACTGATTTATAATAGAGGAATATGATGGGGCAGTTTTGATGGTGGCAATATGATGGGACAGTTTTGATGGTGGCAATATGATGGGACAGTTTTGATGGTGGCAATATGATGGGGCTGTTTTGATAGGGCAATTCTGATGGGGCAGTTTTGATGGTGGCAATATGATGGTGCAGTTTTGATGGGGCAATTCTGATGGGGCAGTTTTGATGGTGGCAATATGATGGGACAGTTTTGATGGCAATATGATGGGGGCAATTTTGCTGGGGGCCGTTTTAGCAATTCAGCATTCCCACGCATTTTCCCCAGGAAATGCATTTTCTAGTTATTTTTCTTCTTATTAGTGGGAATGCTTTAGCAGTCCCACTATTGTTATTCAATTTTATTTATTATTTTTAATAATTTTAATTTTATTCCGTACGTTTTTCGGTAATGCGTAACTTCTGCATACTTTCAGCTATTAAAACCATTCAACTATCAAAATGTTCGTCTCTTTTAGCTGAGGTGTGCTCTTTTTCAACTTTTTTTCTACCATTTATACTTTTTAAAATATTAAGCTTTTTATCACTTTTATTTAACATTGAAGTCAATGGGAGCATGCTTGAGAAACTTAAAATCTTCTTCCGCTCCCAAAAGTTTCAGCTCCTTCATACTTTCACCTAGAGACGCCAAACAAACTTTAAAATGTTCACAAAATATTCAGCTATCTGGCTATATCTTTTCAGTTTGATATCTTTTACAGTTTTTGAGAAAAAGCTTTTTGTTTAGAGGTCATTTCAGGAAATTTTAGCCATTAATCAGAGTGTACTGTGTATGTTTTGTTGCCATGGTTACCAAACCTTCTGTTATACACAGGGGGGGAGGTGGCTGGAGCATCTCAGCTCTGATTACAGAGCCCTAGGGAGGGGACAAAAGCTGAAAAATCAGAACATGATTTCTAAACTGCCGCCACTCCCTCATTTTCAAGCCCACCTACACAAATCTTATATCAAAACATTCAGCTATCCCTGCTGCCACTAAACATGTCCACGGCTAAGCCATAGTCCTGATAGTTTTCACAATATGACCATTTGTTTGCAACTCACGCCATCCATTGACATTCATTGAAACTACACTCTAGCCCCTTCAAATTTGAAGGGCAATTTCTAAACTGCGACCGTGCCTTCAATTTTAATATTTCAGAGACATACTATACATCAAAATCTAGGTCTGGGTCTTGTGATTCTCACAATATAAAGATCTTCGCTGTAGGATGTATAGTTTTTAAAATACGTCCATTTGTTTAGAGGTCATTTCAGGAAATTTTAGCCATTAATCAGAGTGTACTGTTAGTGTTTGTTTTGTTGCCATGGTTACCAAAGCTTCTGTTATACACAGGGGGGGGAGGTGGCTGGAGCATCTCAGCTTTGATTACAGAGCCCGGGGGAGGGGGACAGACACACCATGTACTGATTTGTAATAGAGGAATATGATGGGGCAGTTTTGATAGGGCAATTCTGATGGGGCAGTTTTGATGGTGGCAATATGATGGGGCAGTTTTGATGGTGGCAATATGATGGTGCAGTTTTGATGGTGGCAATATGATGGGGCAGTTTTGATGGGGCAATTCTGATCGGGCAGTTTTGATGGTGGCAATTTTGATGGGGCAGTTTTGATGGTGGCAATATGATGGTGCAGTTTTGATGGGGCAATTCTGATGGGACAGTTTTGATGGCAACATGATGGGGGCAATTTTGCTGGGGGCCGTTTTAGCAATTCAGCATTCCCACGCATTTTCCCCAGGAAATGCATTTTCTAGTTCCGTACGTTTTTCGGTAATGCGTAACTTCTGCATACTTTCAGCTATTAAAACCATTCAACTATCAAAATGTTCGTCTCTTTTAGCTGAGGTGTGCTCTTTTTCAACTTTTTTTCTACCATTTATACTTTTTAAAATATTAAGCTTTTTATCACTTTTTTTTAACATTGAAATCAATGGGAGCATGCTTGAAATGCTTACATTTTTCTTCCGCTCCCAAAAGTTTCAGCTCCTTCATACTTTCACCTAGAGACACCAAACAAACTTTAAAATGTTCACAAAATATTCAGCTATCTGGCTATAGCTTTTCAGTTTTATATCTTTTACAGTTTTTGAGAAAAAGCTTTTTGTTTAGAGGTCATTTCAAGAAATTTTAGCCATTAATCAGAGTGTACTGTGTGTGTTTTGTTGCCATGGTTACCAAAGCTTCTGTTATACACAGGGGGGGAGGTGGCTGCAGCATCTCAGCTCTGATTAGAGCCCAGGGGAGGGGACAAAAGCTGAAAAATCAGAACATGATTTCTAAACTGCCGCCACTCCCTCATTTTCAAGCCCACCTACATAAATCTTATATCAAAACGTTCAGCTATCCCTGCTGCCACTAAACATGTCCACGGCTAAGCCATAGTCCTGATAGTTTTCGCAATATGACCATTTGTTTGCAACTCACGCCGTCCATTGACGTTCATTGAAACTACACTCTAGCCCCTTCAAATTTGAAGGGCAATTTCTAAACTGCGACCGTGCCTTCAATTTTAATATTTCAGAGACATACTATGTATCAAAATCTAGGTCTGGGTCTTGTGATTCTCACAATATAAAGATCTTCGCTGTGGGATGTATAGTTTTTAAAATACGGCCATTTGTTTAGAGGTCATTTCAGGAAATTTTAGCCATTAATCAGAGTGTACTGTTTGTTTTGTTGCCATGGTTACCAAAGCTTCTGTTATACACAGGGGGGGAGGTGGCTGGAGCATCTCAGCTCTGATTACAGAGCCCGGGGGAGGGGACAGACACACCATGTACTGATTTATAATAGAGGAATATGATGGGGCAGTTTTGATGGGGTAATTCTGATGGGGCAGTTTTGATGGTGGCAATATGATGGGGCAGTTTTGATGGTGGCAATATGATGGGGCAGTTTTGATGGTGGCAATATGATGGGGCTGTTTTGATAGGGCAATTCTGATGGGGCAGTTTTGATGGTGGCAATATGATGGTGCAGTTTTGATGGGGCAATTTTGATGGGACAGTTTTGATGGCAATATGATGGGGGCAATTTTGCTGGGGGCCGTTTTAGCAATTCAGCATTCCCACGCATTTTCCCCAGGAAATGCATTTTCTAGTTAATGGCTAAAATTTCCTGAAATGACCTCTAAACAAATGGCCGTATTTTAAAAACTATACATCCTACAGCGAAGATCTTTATATTGTGAGAATCACAAGACCCAGACTTAGATTTTGATACATAGTATGTCTCTGAAATATTAAAAATGAAGGCACAGTCGCAGTTTAGAAATTGCCCTTCAAATTTGGAGGGGGCTAGAGTGTAGTTTCAATGAATGTCAATGGACGGCGTGAGTTGCAAACAAATGGTCATATTGTGAAAACTATCAGGACTATGGCTTAGCCGTGGACATGTTTAGTGGCAGCAGGGATAGCTGAACGTTTTGATATAAGATTTGTGTAGGTGGGCTTGAAAATGAGGGAGTGGCGGCAGTTTAGAAATCATGTTCTGATTTTCCAGCTTTTGTCATCTCCCACTCTAGTTTCCCCATTCATTCCTATGGGACCAATTTCGCCGCAAAAACGACGATATTTCGTGAACCATTCGGCGAAACGTTCCACAAAGTAATAGCACACCATTCGGGAACAATCTGCACGTTTCGGTATATTACTTGTCTATGTAGTGTAAAAACTGTGGGAGGAGTTAGGGTGGTAAATTTGGCTATAATAATAAGAATAATATATATTTGAGATAACAGTAAGTGGTCTTGCTATGCAAGAACACTTAATTAAGGTCTTAAAGAGGCCACCAATTATCTGGATCCCGGTCATTTAGTTCCTTAATTAGCCGCACTCTTTTGATGCAACATTGATTTTTTATGACTCTTGGTTGCACAAAAATGGTGGAATATTAATCTACATGAACTAGCTCCGTACCTGGACTTCCCTTCCTGGTGTGGTCATTCGTTTTTTTGTCACATAGCTTATTCCGTTCGAGTATTTACCAGTTATTCACGCATCATAGGAATCTTTGAATTGTTACCTGCATCTTCCTTAATGGTTTGTGGCCCTTCGGTGTCCACTGGTTTTTCCTTTTGGCACCCCAGAAATATACCCATTTAGTTTTACGCCGCAGTTTTACCTCCCGTTATTCGTTTATAGGTGTGTGAACAATATCATCTGTGGTCGCTATCTTTTCCTCCTTGGATGAGCTTGCTTTATATTATTGTTGTTTACATATTTTCTATTTGGCTTTGTTATATAGCATATTCCTTCTATTATTAGTTACCTCCGCACCTTAGAACCATTGTCATTTTTCTGAGCTTTTATTGACATCTTTCTACTAGTTTTTATCTCCTTGGCGTCCTAGGAATTCACATATATAGATTAGCGCCGCAGATTTATCCCTTTTATTAATTGTTCCTAGCGGTAATTCCATACCTCACCCCCACAAACTTAACCATTGAAAGAATCCACAGCATACCAAGACTATCTTTCCTGCCAGAAGAGGTTCCTAGAGATGTTATCCTAAGAATACACTTTTTTCAGGTAAAGGAAAAACTCATAGCTGCTTTCCGACGTCCTGAACGCTACCTGAACAAGCAGGAAAATTTCAACTACTCCCTGATCTCTCCCAATTCACCTCACAAAGATGCAAGAACCTCATTTCCATCACCAAGGAACTGAGGAATCATAATATACCTTATAAGTGGAAATATGGAAATACCCAGCAAAGCAGGAAATTACACACAATGGGTATACTTTCTACTTTACCTCTCTAGAAGAAGGAATCCATCGGCTGAGAAGCTGGGACATCATTCCAGAATCACCCCCGGCTGATCACAGATCTCCACAGGTGTCTGCAATCAACCCCAAATGGAGAACCGTCCGAACAAGGCAGCAAATTTAATGAACATCAGGTATGCTTGGCCTGTACTTAATCATATACATGATTAGCTCTCAATATTCCCAGCGGAATGGGCAATTCTCCTCTGATCCCACAAATGTGTGGCATTGTTTTTTGCCTGATGTCTCACTTTTTTATGTTATGTTACTCTTCTCTTTGTTTTTCCTAATTCCCTGGTGAAGCTGTTTTTACAGTACTCTACAGGTCCATAAAAGGCCTAAACATTCTTCTGACCCTTTTCTACAAGGACTATTTTTTGCTTTTATCTACTTTTGGAGACACTAGAGCTTACATGTTCTCTTTCAAACTCTTTGATAATCTTACTAACATCTATGCCAGTACCTATGCCTGACTTTTCTATACACCGGATCTCAATATGCCCTACACCCATCATTAATTGAAAATGCATAGAGGATGGTAAATTAAATCTCACCAAGGGATCAGCAAATGACAGAAGTACTCCATTATGAAAACTTTGCTTGAGATGCGTAACTCCATAACCCTTCCATCTAGCCCCGGACTATAATTTATTCAGTTCCAGGTAAGGAATGAAATAGAACAGTTTCCTCTATGCGACTTTAAAAGGCAGAAACTCCTTGACAATCAAAGTGTGTTGAACATATATTTGTATTTTTGTTTGAAAAGTTAAAATTGAGAATATAACTTTGATAAAAAGTTGAAATTGGATGCATATATATTTTACAGGTGAAATATCAAAAATAAACACATGTATGCATAAACAAACAACCACTTGACTATGTACAGTAAACAGAACTAGGACAGTGAATTTCCGACACGCTTCAAGGTTCGTAGTGGTAAAACCTCTTCTTCAAACCTACATTCAAACAAACCCAGGACTACCAACGCTGAAGCAAAAGAGGGTCTATGTTTGATCCTGAGTTTGGGCCTAAAAACCCCCCTCACCAGCTCCCTTCATTCTGGTTGACCTCTGGCAGTGGATTTTCCTTCTATTCTTTTTAAATGGATGCAATATTGGTGACTCTCAAGAAATATATGGTTAGAATTTATACTACATTATTCCAATATGTTTACTGCAAAGTTTACCTATATATGTTGTATGATGAATGCTTACTGCTTCTCTGTTCTCTATTTAATTGTAGACAACCAATTACTGAACCACTAGCTCCTAAAGAAGAGATTTTACCGCTACGAACCTTGAAACGCATCAGCCATTCTCTGTCCTAGTTTTGTTTACCGGACAGAGTCAAGTGGTTGTTTGTTTATCCATACATGTGTTTCTTTTTGATATTTCACCTGTAAAATATATATGCATCCAATTTCGACTTTTTATCAAAGTTATATTCTAAGTTTTAACTTTTCTAATAAAAATACAAATATATTTTCAACACACTTTGATTGTCAAGGAGTTTCTGCCTTTTAAAGTCCCATAGAGGAAACTGTTCTATTCTATTTGCAAGTTAGGGATGTGGGCAGCAGCTCCTTCTCCATAGATCTACGGCACAAGCATAATACACAGGTAAGGAATGAGGTTATACGTCGGGTAAGATTTGTGCAGTTTTCCAATAGCTTGAGCTTCCAGAGCCTGCGCCATAGAGGCCCTACGAACAGTATATAACATCACAGCTAAAGAAGAGCCACTAATGGAGCCTCCTTGTTCAGCCTCCGCACACATAGTACCAATAAAGTGCTGCAGTTGAGCCGCCAGGTAGTAAGCCCAAGGGTTGGGCAAAGCCAATCCACCGTCATCCTTAGATGGCTGTAAATGTTCTAAATTAATTCTAGGAGTACGGTACTTCCAAATTAAAGTGCGGAAGAGGAAGTTGACAATACAAAGATTTTCAATGGGATCACCATAGGGGTATTACCGAGAGGATACAACAATTGGGGCATGAGTATCATCTTAATAAAATTTACTCTCCCAAATACCAAAAGATGTAAGGAGTCACATATTTTAATACGGTCTCTAAAGCACTGCAAAATAGGGAAAAATTTTAACCTACAAAAATCCCGGGTGCAAGGTGACACCTGGACCCCTAAGTGCTTGAAGGAGGCAGTGATAGGAATAGTACATGTCGAGGTCACAACTTGAATGACATCTAGTAGCATTAAAGTGGATTTTGACCAATTTATGGTGAGCCCTGAAAACCTACCGAATGTTGTAATAGCTGCCATAGATTCCCGCAGGGAGGCATCTGTATTGCCTAACATCAGCAGTGTGTCGTCTGCGTACAGCATTATTTTCTCCTGCACTGAGCCATAGCAGAAGCAAACAATACTTGGATTCAACGGGAACCCAATCACCAAAGCAAAAAGAAGAGGGGATAGAGGGCACCCCTGCCTAGTACCTCTTCCCAAATCAAAGGTATGTGATCATTTGCCAGATGCCCAAATAGCCGCCTGTGGATGGCTATACAGAAGGCGAAACCAGGAAATATATACTTCTCCAAACCCAAATTTTCACAGCACCGATATTGGTCTATACAACCCCGGGTCCACCTGGTTTTTACACGGTTTTAAAAGCAGAATAATTTTCGCCTTTGACATAGAGGGAGGTAAAAAGTCCTGCTGGAGTCATGAGTTGAAAACTTTTAATAATTGCGGTAAGAGTACTTCAGCATAGTGTTTGAAAAAATTCCATGGGAAGACCATCCTTCCCTGGTGCCTTGCAGTTTGGGAAGGAGCTGACCGCCTCCTGGAGCTCTTCAATAGTAAGTGGAGCATCCAGTCTCCCTCTCAGTGTAACCATAAGTTGAGGGAAGGATATATCCTTTAAGTAATACTCAAGCTCACTAGGATTGTAGGAAGCACTAGGGAGACAAAGATTTTCATAAAAACCTGCTAATTCCTGTAGCACCAGTTCAGGAAAATTAACCAAAGAACCTGTACTCGATTTGATGGCTCCAATTGCAGGCGATCTTTGTTGAGAGCTAGCAATCTTAACCAGGAGACGGCCAGTTGTCTCCCCCTCCTCAAAGAACACCAGTCCAGAGAAAAAATGTTTCTTCTCCACCGAGGTGGAGAGCAAATGCTCATAGGTAGACTGAGCGGTCAGCCATACCGTCTTAGCAGAGTCAGATGGATTGGTAATATATTGCTAATATTTCTAATAACTGAACCCGAGACTCCACCTCATTTTGCATGGCCAGAGGAGGCCCTCTTAACCTTATTGATTTCTGCAATTAATAAGCCCCTAAAGCAAGCTTTAAACACCTCCCATTGACTAGTTATTCTTTTATTTAGAATGTCTCCCAGGGCAAATGTAAGTAATATCTTACGTATGCTCAATGTGATATTCATACCATGTATTTGAACATTATACCCATGTTATTTGCTGATCATATTGTCTTTAAATTACGTTAGAATACTCTGTGTTTGCCAAGATAATTGTTTTTCCTGTGTATACCCTGTGCATTGGAAAATTCTATAAAAAGTTACTGAAATGAAAAAAACAGTAGAATATAGTAGAATAAATAAAAAAGAATATAACAGTCTTCCGGAATTCAAATTTTGAATAGACTGAATTTGAGTTTCAATAGAATAGCTTAGAATACAAAAGAAAATAACAGAATAGAATATAATAGAAAAAGCAATAGAATGGTATTCAATAGAATAGACTAGAATGAAATAGAAAGAATAAAATCATCTTCTGAAATTAGAATTTTGAATAGAATATATTAGAATAGAAAAGAATAGAATAGAAAATAAGAGAAAAGAAAAGAATAGAAAAAATAGAATAGAAAAAACTATAGAATAAACTGAATAGAATAAATTAGAAAGAATATAACTGTCTTCTGAAATTAAAATAGAATAAATTCTAATTCAAATTCAGAAAATTCAAATCAAATTTGAAAATGAATAAACAAAACGAATTCTGAAAACAAGTTCAACAAATTTAACTAAACAAAATCATTTAATTAATGAATTCAAACAAAATGAAACAAAACTATTTTTTCATTCTGTACATGTCTACCTATTAAACCACTCAGACCTCCCGAAACACAGATACAAGAAATCTATGCTCTATCACTTGTTAAATTCAGCAACGGCCTGTATACCGGCATTGTGGAAACAGGAGACCCCCCTACTCTCTTGCTCTGACTAAAGTAGGTGACATTTATGCTACAGAATCTATCATTGCAGCCCTGAGGGGCAAGGAAGGAGTAGTTAAGATGGGAGTGGTTCTACTGGACTCTGCATATTTGTGCCCTTGAGTATAACTCTGCCCCTGCTGCTGAGGAGTGAGATTCCACTTCCCCTCCCTCATCCCCCCTCCACATTCTTTTTTCTGCTCTCTTTATCTTCTCCTTCTTTCTTCTAGCTGTTTGTGATCATGGATGTGAGTCCCCAGCAGCTTGTGAAAAAGTACTCACAGTATATCAAAAGCCATAGTGTATCAATTCATTTTGTGTAGTATTGGGGAGATTTCCATTCACTTCCTGTCTTCCTGTAGACCCAATAGTAAGTCTTTCAGGCATACATCTCTCAAAATAAAGGAAAGTCCCCTCTTAGACAATTATTTTTTTAGGATCTCTCTTCTGTCTCTTCTATTCCTGTTCCAGTGATAGCTAACATTTGGGATTTCTCTATCGCTTTCTGTCCCCTTAACAATGGTGACCAGGAAAAATTTAATTTGTCAATATTCTCAGGGGGAACACTAACAGTAATATAAACCAGTTAGAGGTATTAACCCTTCACAGCACTAAAAACTCACCTTCTCAGCACATGAAAACTAAAATTAAATCAAAAAAGTTTGGGATTTAGATACACACAGACACAATGAGATTAAGCAGTCTCAAAACTATATTGGGTTACAATACTATGTGGACTTTAGCTAAATGAAATAAATGTGGTGGAAGAAACAGAAAAAGTTGACTATCAATCTATATTAGCTTCCCTTGTTACCTTGTAGGCTAAAGGAACCAGCTTTGTAATGTGCCTGAAGCTATAACTCCTTATTTTTAAACATCTCCCAAATCTTCTGCAGTATACATGTTTACAAATATTTGTTATTAAATTCTTCTTTAACACCCTAATGTGGGGCATATGTATATGCAGAAAGATTGGAGGGTTATTAGATCTCATCACAGGATGGACTGTGGAGGTCTCATATGTAGAGCAGTGCCAACGTCCTATTTTAAGTCTTAGAAAAAAGGGGGGAAGGGGGGGGTTTAATTACCCAGGAGAACGAAACAGATGGACTTTGTAGGCACCAATCATAAAAATCAATGTAAACTTTTATTTATACACAAATTTAAAAAGAATCACAAAAACGTAAACATTTTTTTAAAAAACGCAGTACATTGCGGAAATTGGTATTAAATGTCACTACATAAATGTATGAGAACGGATCAGGGAATAGCCCCTATACCAGAGGGAGGGATAAACCCCTTCCGTTCCCATTGAATAACCTCAAACTGATATAGCTCGGTATGGCTCTACATGTTTCGCAAATTTGAATGCTTCTTCAGGAGCTTGTTTGGGTTACCTGTAATGGGAAATAGAAAAGGACATACACCAAAAAACAAAAACAAACATACAGTAGCATATTAATATTATTTTTGCATAAAGACTTTTCAAAAGTGCGTCTCAATCAGAACCACTGAGTACCGTGAGGAAGCGATCCCAAAGGCCCAAGATTCAACACGCATATGGTGACCTGTGATAACATGCGGGGACGTGTCTGATAAAGAGATTTATGTCACCAGTAGACTCAAGGGGGGTAGTGAGCTAGAGAATCCCAACTGTCCAAAAAAGGGGGGGGTAAGAATAACCAATGTACATCTGTGGTAAAACCAGAACATTCATATGTAGAGGAGAGCATAAGGCACAGCTAGATGGGGGGTGGGGGTCAGGGAGGGAGAGAAAGAGAGAGGGGCAAGGGGGGGGGAAGGGGAAGGAAAAAGGGGGGGGGGAAGGGAGAGAGAAAGGAGAAACCAAACAGGGGGGAATAGACAGAGGAACTGGGATATAGAAAGTAATGTACCAGCCAGAGTAACTGAATCCGTCTTCAGATCAGGTAGAGGTTATGGATAATTGAGAAGCCATGCATTCAGAGACACAGCCTCCAATAACCAAGGTGCATAAGGTAATCCAGAGACTGTAATCTAAAGATGTAGATAATATCTAATTAGCCAATATTGAGACCAGCTCCTTATAGTGTGCCGTTATACCAATAAATCAAATGGCATAAACAGATCCTCATATACATGCTAAGTACAGGTATGCCTATAGGGTTAAATAATTGCACATGAAGGGCTGCTCCTACCTTGTAGGGTAAGACAGGTGAGCAGGTCTTGTAAACAGCATCAATCAGCTACTTGCTTGTAAACCTGGCACAAAATAGATCTTGACTGACATGGCTGCAATAGAGCTCTGATCCTATCCCAGCAAGGAGCTATCTAATAAGCTCCCAGGACTGCCATCTAAATTAGGGAGTGAGAGAAACATCAGGTTTCATCTAGTTGCACAAACAGAGTACAGCTACAGAGCATTTAGTTTAGATTTGTATAAATCCAGCATACTCTTACCAGACAGCTTGTGTTGTTAAACAGGTAACATCCAGGCATCAGAGCGCCCTGGAGGGTAGTGGCGTGGTATGAGGCTGTTGCTGACAGCCTTAAATACACGTCCCAATCAGGTGTGTAAGACAAGCATCACCTGATTCGGCCAAAAGGAGCTGCACACTAGACATGTGCATTTCGTTTAGTTCCGAATCGAAATCCGGACGAAATTTTCATTATTCGGACATTCGGATGCATCCGAAATACCGAATTACAATACTAACGAATTTAAACGAATCCGAAATGTTTCGAATCGAAAACCCACGGCCGAAATTCGAATCGAATTCGAATCGAATTCGAAACCAAATTCGAAATATATTCGATTCGAAAACAAATTTGAAATCTATTCGACTCGAATTCGAAAACAAATTCGAATCGAATTAGAAAAAAATATAAATTGATTTCTAAAAAAAAAATACAATAAAATAGAATATAAAATAATAAAACAATAGAATAAACATAAAAGAATCGTAAAGAATAGAACAGAATTTAATAGAATTTAATAAAATACAACAGAATATGACCATCTTCTGAAATTCGAATTTCGAATAGTATAAATTCGAATTCGAAAGTAGACAATTAGACAAAATAACAATTTATATATATATATATATATATATATATATATATATATATATATATTCGAATTCATTCTATATGAAATTCGAATTTCGGAAAATGGTTATATATATAAATATATATTTATATATAAATATATATTTATATATATATATATATATATATATAAAACCATTTTCCGAAATTCGAATTTCATATAGAATGAATTCGAATTCGAATAGAAAAGATTAGACTAGAAATAGGAAATAGACTAGAAAAACAATAGAACAGAATTGAGTAAAATATAATGTGTATATATATTATATTTTATTCTATTCTGTTCTATTTTTTTTTTATTCTAATCTTTTCTATTCGAATTTGAATTCATTCTAAATGAATTTCGAATTTCAATAGATGGTTATATATAAATAAATATCTAATTAATATATATATATATATATATATATATATATATATATATATATATATAAAATAATATCATAAAAAAACAATAGATCAGATCAGAAAAAAATAAAATAAAATATATATACATATATATATATATATATATATATATATATATATATATATATATAAATAACCATTTTCTGAAATTCGAATTTCATATAGAATGAAATCGAATTTGAAAATAAAAGATTAGAATAGATTATTATTCTAATTTCAAAAGATGGTTATATATATAAATATTTTATATATATATATATATATATATATATATATATATATATATATATATATATATAAAACCATTTTTCAAAATTCGAATTTCATATAGAATGAATTCGAATTCGAATTGAAAAGATTAGACTAGAAATAGGAAATAGACTAGAAAAACAATAGAACACAATTGAGTAAAATATTGTTTTTCTAGCCTATTTTCTTTTCTATTCGAATTCATTCTATATGAAATTCGAATTTCGGAAAATGGTTTTATATATATATATATATATATATATATATATATATATATATATATATATATATATATATAACCATTTTCCGAAATTCGAATTTCATATAGAATGAATTCGAATTCGAATAGAAAAGAAAATAGACTAGAAAAACAATAGAACAGAATAGAATAAAATATAATATATATATTAGATTATTTTCTGTTCTATTGTATTCCTATTCTAATCTTTTCTATTCGAATTTGAATTCATTCTATATGAATTTCGAATTTCAAAAGATGGTTATATATATAAATACTTTTTCTGCAGCAAAAAATTTCATTTTCCGAACCGATTTTGGGGCCCCGTATCTCAGGGCCACTTGGTGCTAGGAACCCCAAATTTGGTGTGCAAACCCAGTGGAACTGGTACCACAACATATCCAAAGCTGAAGTTCCTAGCACTAAGTGGCCCCGAGATACGGGGCCCCAAAATCGGTTCAGAAAATGTCATTCTCTGCCGCAGAAAAGTGCTTGACATTTTCTGAACTGATTTTTGGGGCCCTGTATCTCGGGGCCACTTGGTGCTAGAAACCTCAGCTTTGGAAATTTTATGGTGCTAGTTCCACTGGGTTTGCACACCAAATTTGGGGTTCTTAGCACTAAGTGGCCCCAAGATATGGGGCCCCAAATTCGGTCAACTGTGTCCATCTGCAGCAATGTCATTTTGGGACCCTTTGGGTTCAGAGACCCCAAATTTTGGCTGCAGCTAGGGGGCATCTAGGAACCCTTAACTAACGAGTTTGAAGTTCAGGGGACCTATGGCTGCAAATGGGCACAGTGATGCTGTAAATGGGCATTGTTGACCCTCTTTTCCACCTACAGTAGCTGTGCATTTCTCACCCTCGTCTTATACTCGGGTCAATAAGTTTTTCCCATTTTTTTGTGGTAAATTAGGGCCTCGACTTATACTCAGAACGACTTATACTCGAGTATATACGGTATATATATGTATATATATATATATATATATATATATATATATATATATATAGTTATTTATTGATATATAACCATCTATTGGATGGTTTGAAATTCATATAGAATGAATTCAAATTTGAATAGAAAAGATTAGAATAGAAGCTGCAGCCAAAATTTGGGGTCTCTGAACCCAAAGGGTCCCAAAATGACATTGCTGCAGATGGACACAGTTGACCGAATTTGGGGCCCCATATCTTGGGGCCACTTAGTTCTAAGAACCCCAAATTTGGTGTGCAAACCCAGTGGAACTTGCACCATAAAATTTCCAAAGCTGAGGTTTCTAGCACCAAGTGGCCCCGAGATACAGGGCCCCAAAAATCAGTTCAGAAAATTTCAAGCACTTTTCTGCAGCAGAGAATGACATTTTCCGAACCGGTTTGGGGCCCCATATCTCGGGGCCACTTAGTGCTAGGAACCCCAGCCTTGGATATATTATGGTACCAGTTCCACTGGGTTAGCACACCAAATTTGGGGTTCCTAGCACCAAGTGGCCCTGAGATACGGGGCCCCAAAATCGGTTCGGAAAATGTCAAGCACTTCTGCAGCAGAGAATGACATTTTCTGAACCGATTTTGGGCCCTGTATCTCGGGGCCACTTAGTGCTAGGAACCCCAGCTTTGGATATGTTATGGTACCAGATCCACTGGGTTAGCACACCAAATTTGAGGTTCTTAGCTCCAAGTAGCCCTGAGCTATGGGGCCCCAAACTCGGTTCAGAAAATGTCAAGCACTTTTCTGCAGCAGAGAATGACATTTTCTGAACCGATTTTGGGGCCCCGTATCTCGGGGCCACTTAGTGCTAGGAACTTCAGCTTTGGATATGTTGTGGTACCAGTTCCACTGGGTTTGCACACCAAATTTGGGGTTCCTAGCACCAAGTGGCCCTGAGATACGGGGCCCCAAAATCGGTTCGGAAAATGAAATTTTTTGCTGCAGAAAAAGTATTTATATATATAACCATCTTTTGAAATTCGAAATTCATATAGAATGAATTCAAATTCGCATAGAAAAGATTAGAATAGGAATACAATAGAACAGAAAATAATCTAATATATATATTATATTTTATTCTATTCTGTTCTATTGTTTTTCTAGTCTATTTTCTTTTCTATTCAAATTCGAATTCATTCTATATGAAATTCGAATTTCGGAAAATGGTTATATATATAACCATTTTCCGAAATTCGAATTTCATATAGAATGAATTCGAATTTGAATAGAAAAGAAAATAGACTAGAAAAACAATATTTTACTCAATTGTGTTCTATTGTTTTTCTAGTCTATTTTCTATTTCTAGTCTAATCTTTTCAATTCGAATTCGAATTCATTCTATATGAAATTCGAATTTCGGAAAATGGTTATATATATATATATATATATATATATATATATATAATATTTATATATATAACCATCTTTTGAAATTAGAAATTTATATAGAATGAATTCAAATTCGAATAGAAAAGAAAATAGACTAGAAAAACAATAGAACAGAATAGAATAAAATATAATATATATATATTAGATTATTTTCTGTTCTATTGTTTTTCTATTCTAATCTTTTCTATTCAAATTTGAATTCATTTTATATGAATTTCGAATTTCAAAAGATGTATATCATTTTTTTTCCCCTGATCTGTTCTATTGTTTTTCTATGATATATATATATATATATAAATTTCCGAAATTCGAATTTCATATAGAATGAAATTGAATTGAAATAGAATAGAAAATAATATCTTAGAAAAACAATAGATCAGATCAGAAAATATATATATAATATATATATATATATATATATATATATATATATATATATATATATATATATATATATATATATATATATATATATATATATATATATATATATATATATATATATATATATATATATATAATGTATACATATATATATATATATATATATATAATATATATATGTATAAATATATATATATATATATATATATGTATATATATATATATATATATATATATATATATATATATATATATATATATATATATATATATATATATATATATATATATATATATATATATATATATATATATATATTAGAAAAAAAATAGTACAGAATAGAATAAAATATTATATATATATATATATTATTCTATTCTATTCTATTGTTATTCTATTCTATTCTTTACTATTCTTTACTATTCAAATTTGAATAGAAAAAAATAGAATAGAATAGAATAGAGTAACAATAGAACAGAATAGAATATAAAATAATATATATATATATATATATATATATATATATATATATATATATATATATATATATATATATATATATATATATTTATTATTATTTTTTTTTGTAAACGCTATAACTTTTGCGCAAAGCAATCAATAAACGCTTATTGCAATTTTTTTTAACAAAAATATGTAGAAGAATACGTATCGGCCTAAACTGAGGAAAAAAAATGTTTTTTTATATATTTTTGGGGGATATTTATTATAGCAAAATCTAAAAAATAATGCGTTTTTTTCAAAATTGTCGCTCTTATTTTGTTTATAGCGCAAAAAATAAAAACCGCAGGGGTGATCAAATACCACCAAAAGAAAGCTCTATTTATGGGAAAAAAAGGACTTCAATTTTGTTTGGGAGCCACGTCGAACAACCGTGCAATTTTCAGTTAAAGCGATGCAGTGTCGAATCGCAAAAAGTGCTCTGGTCAGGAAGGGGGTAAATTCTTCCGGGGCTGAAGTGGTTAAAGACTTGTAGTTTTATTAGCTGTTTTTTTTTTTTTTGACAGGGGCGCAGTTTCAGTGCTTGCCATAGGTGCCATTTTCACTAGATATGCCTCTGGGAGACACAGAGAGAGAGAGAAAGAGAATGTAATCATTTTTATTTACCAATGACGGATGCAGTCTGGGGTGCGCTCAATCCCTCTCACAGCTTTTACTGCCATGGTGACGCGAAACCATGCAGCGTTCTTCTGGTTTGCTGAAGAGGAATATATATTATCTAAATATTATCTGAATATTATCAAATTCGAAAATAGAAATATTTTCGAATGCGATTGAAATAATTTCTAATACAGTTGAAATATTATCGAATCCGATTGAAATAATTTTGAATAAAGTTGAAATAATTTCGAATGCGGTTGAAATATTATCAAATTTGGTAGAAATATTTTCGAATGCGATTGAAATATTATCGAATACGATTGAAATAATTTCTAATACAGTTGAAATAATTTCGAATGCTGTTGAAATATTTTCGAATGCGGTTGAAATAATATCGAATCCGGTTGAAAAATTTTCGAATTCGACCGATTTTCGAATTCGGTCGAAAACTAAACTGATTTGAAAAACGAATTTAATGAATTTAACGAATCTAACTAAACTAAATTAATTAAATAACGAATTAAAACGAAACGAAACAAATTTTTTCATTTTGCACATGCCTACTGCACACTCTCACATCCCATCGCACATGCTCAGTGGTCAGATAGGCCTCTGTCATGGAAAACGATGTGAGGAGGAAGAGCAGTCCTATAGGTAATAGATCTGTAAGCTCCCCCTAGTGGTTCCTCCTAGATACAGCGTATGGAGCGCTGTAAAGGCTGGGACCAACAGATGGAAAGTCTGGAGATATCAATGCACACATCATGGAGTGTGCATTGTAAATCCAGGGGGAGAGGAGTAGATCTACACCAAACGCCGCAGACACCATCCCCCAAAGAGTAAGGGGAGGGCAGAATGCGGCTTACCGGCCACACATGTGATCCAGACACCGGCAAG
The DNA here is from genome assembly GCA_037952835.1 of Lithobates septentrionalis. Classification (NCBI taxonomy): domain Eukaryota; kingdom Metazoa; phylum Chordata; class Amphibia; order Anura; family Ranidae; genus Lithobates; species Lithobates septentrionalis. The sequence goes on along the minus strand of JBBDGP010001096.1, from coordinate 86,875 downwards.
TTGATAGGGACCGGGGTCAGCTTACCTCAGTACTTGTAACTGGCCTGAGACGCAAGGCCAGTATACATGGTTAAAATGTTAGTTACCATGAAGGGAATTACTCCATTCATGGTGGTACAACTTACAAATGCATACTAATAGTTAATGCTGATAGAAGAATTACAATACGCATATACATTTTGCAAATAACAGTGTGATTACAAGTTTGCGATTTCCTGCGATTAAACAATATTTAAACTCGGTAAAACCACTAATATCCATACACAACACTAGCAAGGAGTATAATAGACTGTGTTTAGCTGCAGAAGTGTCCGTGATGGGCGGAGCAGTGGACAGGGGGATCTCCTGTCCTGAAGAGGGAGGGGCCAGTGGATTGATAGTGCAAATTTCTAGGGACTATAGACTATGGTAAACTACGTGTTACCTAATTGCTATGAATCATTCGGCCTTAGTTGGTTGTCATATAGGTCAACCTTAAATTTTTTTTTTTTTTTTTTATCCAAGGAAGGATTTATAGGATTGTACTTCGTTAATGCCTGGCCACCGTGTGGCATTCAGGCGTTCAATCCACTTGGCCTCTTGTTGGAGTATCCTCCTGTCCCAGTCACCCCCCCTTGGGTCTTGAGGAATTACTGCTAGGACAATAAAAGTCGCAACAGAGGTGTCGAATCTGTGGCATAAATCGAGATGTCTACTAATGGGACTAAGCATTTTCCCATTTGTTGAGTAATATTAGGGTCAAGTATCCTTTGCCATAGGTGGCGGATGGTCTTACCCACATAGAATATCCCACATCTACACGTCATCAAGTATATTACCCCTTGGGTGTTACAGTCTGCCCGAAAACGTGGACAGAATGTCTCACCGTTGGGCAATTGGAATTTGTGACCTGTGGATACCCAGGGGCAAAAAGAGCAGTGTCCACACGTGTATATACCCATTCTATTGGTCGTTTGAGCCTGTGAGGATGCAAAATGGCTCCTAGTCAGCTTATCACGCAAGGATGGTGCTTTTTTAAAAACGATCTCAGGGTGGTCACTGACATATTTCTTTAGGATGGGGTCCTCAGCTAAAATATGCCAGTGTTGCTGTAGTATATTGCGTAATTGGTACTGTTGGTGCGAGTATTGTGTGATGAATTTCGTCGTTGAATGTTCCTCCCCCCTGGGTTCCTTGGAGAAAAGGAGTGCATTTCTAGATTGGTCACAGGCTTTATTGAAGGCTTTGCGGAGTAGGGACTTGGAGTATCCCCGTTTAAGGAGACGTTCCCTCAGTAAGCCCGCTTGGTGTTTGAAATCATTATCAGTAGTACAATTCCTCCTAAGGCGGATGTACTGTGCATAGGGGATACTTCGTACCAGGGTGGACGGATGGGCGCTAGAGGCATGAAGTATCGTATTCCCTGCCGTCTCTTTGCGGTAAAGTGTAGTGGCCAGACATAGATTGGCGTCCTTGTAGATCGTTAGATCTAAAAACGAAATTTTGTGTAAATCGCTATTGTAAGTGAACTTTAAATTAAACGTATTGCTATTTAGATGATCTACAAAAGAAACCAGTGTCTGTTGGGACCCGGTCCATATGATGAAAATGTCATCGATGTATCTTAACCATACCAACACCTCATTGGTGTGGCTACTAAGTTGCTCGTTTGAGAAGACATAACGTTCCCACCCCCCCAGGTACAGATTGGCGTAGGCGGGGGCACAACATGTGCCCATAGCCACGCCCTGTACCTGGAGGTAGTGGGAACCATTAAATAGAAAGCAATTGTGTGTCAGTATAAAGAGAAGTAGTCTCAACACGAAGTCATTAAAGGGCCATAAATGATGGTCTTCCTCCATGAGGAACGAGTGGACCATCCCGACACCCTGCTCGTGAGGGATGCTGGAGTACAAAGCCTCCACATCCAAAGTCACGAGCAGGGCATCGGGAGGGACCGTCACCCCTTCAATCTGTTTAAGGAGGTCTAGGGTGTCCCGCACATATGAAGGTAGTCGCCGGACATGGGGAGTCAGAAAGAAATCAACAAACTCTTTCTCTCTCCCTTTCCCCCCCCCTTTTTCCTTCCCCTTCCCCCCCCCTTGCCCCTCTCTCTTTCTCTCCCTCCCTGACCCCCACCCCCATCTAGCTGTGCCTTATGCTCTCCTCTACATATGAATGTTCTGGTTTTACCACAGATGTACATTGGTTATTCTTACCCCCCCTTTTTTGGACAGTTGGGATTCTCTAGCTCACTACCCCCCTTGAGTCTACTGGTGACATAAATCTCTTTACCAGACACGTCCCCGCATGTTATCACAGGTCACCATATGCGTGTTGAATCTTGGGCCTTTGGGATCGCTTCCTCACGGTACTCAGTGGTTCTGATTGAGACGCACTTTTGAAAAGTCTTTATGCAAAAATAATATTAATATGCTACTGTATGTTTGTTTTTGTTTTTTGGTGTATGTCCTTTTCTATTTCCCATTACAGGTAACCCAAACAAGCTCCTGAAGAAGCATTCAAATTTGCGAAACATGTAGAGCCATACCGAGCTATATCAGTTTGAGGTTATTCAATGGGAACGGAAGGGGTTTATCCCTCCCTCTGGTATAGGGGCTATTCCCCGATCCGTTCTCATACATTTATGTAGTGACATTTAATACCAATTTCCGCAATGTACTGCGTTTTTTAAAAAAATGTTTACGTTTTTGTGATTCTTTTTAAATTTGTGTATAAATAAAAGTTTACATTGATTTTTATGATTGGTGCCTACAAAGTCCATCTGTTTCGTTCTCCTGGGTAATTAAACCCCCCCCCCCTTCCCCCCTTTTTTCTAAGACATATATATATGCAGTATGTGGCAGAATTCACTCAGCACCCCCAGCAGGGTGATTGAGCTGTCAGTGACAGCTAGACATGTGCACACTGAAATATTTCATTTCAGAATTTCGTTTTTGTCCGAAAAATAAATGTATTTAGTTACTCCCGAAATTCGTTTTTATTTATTTATTTAGTTTTTCATTAAAAATTGCATTCGTCCGAAAATCCAAATTAAGGTTGAATCTGTCATTGAAGGCTTATGGTGTCTGTCGAATGTTCAAAGAAGATTCGATGGAGCAGCTAAACTGTACAATGTCGTATAGTTTACCTGCTCCGTCGAATCTTCTTAGAACTTTCAACAGACACCATAAGCCAAAGTACGTGTGTACTAAGTTCTAGCTATTTTACTGCTCCTCCTCTTTGGTTACAATCAGCCAATAACATTCATCATCATGATTATTTTTATTTATCTTTTCTCCCCTACGTCGAATCTTTTCTCCCCTACGTCAAATCTTTTCTCTCTATGTCGAATCTTTTCTCTCTATGTAGAATAATCTTGGACTAATAGAGTTAAGGTTAGGCACATTCGACCACAGGTTTGATAGACACAGATTGTTATTGTCATCATCATGTCGAATCTCCTATCTATATCAAACTGTTGTAGCAACAAAAATGAAAATAAAGCATTTGTTTATGTTGGATCTTTCGTTTTTTTGTATTCTGCACTTTCGTTATCGTTTGTTAAAACGATAACGAAAATACCTGAAATTCGGACGAAAATGGATTCGGACGAAAACGAATGCACATGTCTACTGACACCTCCTGGTCACTATTTATGATTGGTTAGGTAGGCTTTTGTTCATTTAATCACTGTGATCACAAGACTGTGAAGCCCATGTAAAACTTGGCAAGAATGAATGGGAGCGCATGCAAGCCAGGGAAAGACACCCAGGCTGCCATGCCGGACCAGAAGTACGTCACCGCTAAACAGAAAGTGTTCAAGCGGCCATGTTTTTGGAGTCATCACCACCAGCAAGTACCAATAGACATGCACAGTCTCCAAAATGACAAGTTTAGAGAAAAAGACAGTGCCTTAAAACATGTCATATCATTTCTGTAGTTGTGGATTTTTCTGTACCCGTCAGTTGTGTGATATAACTGTGTTCTTTCTGCTCATTACCACGGAATATCGATCATGCTGGTTCCTCATTGCACATTGCAGATACCACAGTAAGCACCTTAATACTGATTTTATTGTGAAGTGTTGTCATCCATCCTTTTTGTAGACTTAATTTTATTTTTTATTGAATAAAACATCTTATTTGGACTTTAGAGCAAGATTGGACATTGACTTTTATTATAGTACTGCCAATAGCACAACTCTCACTGGGTCATGGGGTTAGGTTATAAAAAAAATCCCAAGCTTTGAACATCGCACGGAGCACTGTTCAATCCACCATCAGAAAATGGAAAGAGTATGGCACAACTGCAAACCTACCAAGACATGGCCGTTCACCTAAACTGACTGTCCGGGCAAGGAGAGCATTAATCAAAAATGCAGCCAAGAGGCCCATGGTACTCTGGAGGAGCTGCAGAGATCCACAGCTCAGGTGGGAAAATCTGTCCACAGGACAACTATTAGTAATGCTCTCCACAAACCTGGCCTTTATGGAAGAGTGGCAAGAAGAAAGCCATTGTTGGAAGAAAACCATAAGAAGTCCAGTTTGCAGTTTGCGAGAAGCCATGTGGGGGACACAGCAAACATGTGGAAGAAGATGCTCTGGTCAGATGAGACCACAATTGAACTTTTTGGCCTAAAAGCAAAACACTATGTGTGGTAGAAAACTAACTCTGCACATCACCCTGAATACACCATCCCCACTGTGAAACATGGTGGTGGCAGCATCATGTTGTGAGGATGCTTTTATTCAGCAGGGTCAGGGAAGCTGGTCAGAGTTGATGGGAAGATGGATGGAGCCATATACATGGCAATCTTAGAAGAAAACCTGTAAGAGTCTGCAAAAGACTTGAGACTGGGGCAGAGGTTCACCTTCCAGCAGGACAACGACCCTAAACATACAGCCAGAGCTACAATGGAATGGTTTAGATCAAAGCATATCCACGTGGTAGAATGGCCCAGTCAAATTCCAGGCCTAAATCCAATTGAGAATCTGTGGTAAATTGCTGTTCACAGATGCCCTCCATCCAATCTGACAGAGCTTAAGCTATTTTACAAAGAATAATGGGCAAAAATTTCCCTCTCTAGATGTGCAAAGCTGGTAGAGACATCCCCAAAAAGACTTGCAGCTGTAATTGCAGTGAAAGGTGGTTCTACAAAGTATTGATTCAAGGGGGCTGAATACAAATGCACGCCACACTTTTCACATATTTATTTGTAAAAAATTTGGAAAACCATTTATAATTTTCCTTCCACTTCACAATTATGTGCTACTTTGTGTTGGGCTATCACATAGAATCCCCAAAAAATAAATTTACATTTTGGGTTGTTACATGACAAAATGTGGAAAGTTGCAAGGGGTATGAATACATTTTCAAGGCACTGTATTTCTGACATCACCTGCAAAGGCCTTGCATTGTGTTTGTGTGTCTTTTATTGTGGTGAATGCTAGCGATGTTTGGGTGCAGCCACACTATTTTAAAAATGTGACAGTAAATGGGTTTGTCCACTTTCTGCTGTCACAAGTGGGGTGAGAGGGGTTGCTGGGGACTGCTCCAAATATGTTATAAAAGGGGAACTTATTCCTTAAAACATCTCCAGATATTTTTGTTGTGATATTTTAAAATGAATGGCTTGAGGTTAGAATGTAAAGAAATACACAAGAACATTGAATCACAACTACTACTAGCAATAAACTGAATAGCAAAATACAATGACATAATAATTCCTCTGTTCCTTATTTTTATGTGCATACGTGCTTTCAATGGCATTGCATTTTAGTGATTGTATTATACTGTATTTTCAACCTGACTAACTATGCAACATGTACTAAAATTACCACACTAATAAGTGTAGATAGCGACCAAAATGATTGTCCCGCCACCACTAAATGTCATTCCCCATCTTCTTACGTTTTCTAGTGATCTCACTGTTTATTCAGTTTTACTTTATCTTCCAATCAGTGGCACAGTCAGAGTTCTCCCTCTCCAAGTAATGTAAGGTGTCAGAGTGCGAAATTGGAATGTTTTCATACAAATGTTAGTTGATTAGCTGTAGTCACACAACCACTATTGCACTATTGTAGTTATCACTTTCCCATTTTTCTTTCATTAATACACTATAGTTTGCAATCATTTGTGAAACAATGGCATATTGTTGTTCACAGATGTCCTATAGAAGTATGGGCAATGCCATTGCTGACTTCTCTTCTTGAAAATACCAATTACCTTACTGTCTTGTTGCATAATTGGTTTCAGTACTTTCTGGGTCACTGACTTGCAACAAATATGCACATATCCTGTCTTTACTTTTTCTTTCCAGAACTGAACGCTTGTTCCAGGTCAGTGCTTCAAAAATTATTAAGGCCAAAGGATTCATAGCAAGGCAACTTGCATTTTTTTTATCAGAAAAATATTTATTGTGCCACAAATCAACAAAAGAAAATATGTGCATTAGAGATAATATAAAAGGTTTGGTACAAGAAACATTGTACAAGAGTTAAAAAGCAAACTCAATACAAGATAGGCAAACAGTTTAGCTTGGTTACAATACCTTGTCCAAAAGTGACCTAAGGAGATTGCCCTGTGTAAGGAAACAAATAGGCATAATGGCAAATCAATACAGTAAAGGGGTATGTTACTAAACAGCATATTAATTACCTTAATTGAAGGTATTTATTCAATTGTTGTCTGAGCAGAGCAAAGTCCCTGTGTAGGTCAGAAAATGATTTCAATACAGCTTGGTTATATACTGTAATTGAGAAATATAATGGATGCTCACAGTCACCCAGTCTGAAACCCCTCCAGTTTATATAGTTCAATATACAATGGGTTGTACAATAATAGTGTTTCCTGTAGGAAACCCAACAGTCCCAAGCTACTTTTAACTGTAAACCAAAGTATCTTTGGAAGGAGTATGGTGGGTTCTGAGGTAAAGAGAAAATCCTGCCTCCAAATGAGAAATCAATACAAAAGGAAACAGAATGCTCCTGTGCTCAAAGATTGCCGTGTGGCAAGCAGGGAAGGAGCTCTCCACAAATTACACCACCGCATCGGCTGTACTGCCACTCTTAACAGGTCAGGGGGAACTCAGAAGAAATTTTAAAAGAAAACAAGAACAGAGGGCGCACCAGTCTTGCGCATTACCTTAACCGCTTGCCGACTGCCCATCGTCATTTGATGGTGGCAGAATGGCTCACCTGCACAAATCGCCATAGCTGTACGGCGGCCTCTTTAACTTCTTCAGATCTGCGCTATAGCCGAATGACGGCTACAGCGTGAACCTGCTTTGCCAGGAGGGCATCAATAGAAGTCCTCCGGTGTGCGAGCAGCCTGCGCGAGACTCGGCTGATCACAGATTGGAGTAATGCCGCGTAACACGAGCGGACTTTACGGCAGACTTTTTGATCGTGTGTGGGCTCCAGCGGACTTTGTTTCTCAAAAGTTGGACGGACTTAGATTTGAAACATGTTTTAAATCAATCCGTCGAAATTGAGTCCGGTCAAAAAGTCCGCTCGTCTGTATGCTAGTTCGATGGACAAAAAGCCACGTTAGGGCAGCTATTGGCTACTGGCTATGAACTTCCTTGTTTTAGTCCGGTCGTACGTCATCACGTACGAATTCGACGGACTTTGGTGGATTGTGTGTAGGCAAGTCCGTTCATTCAGAAAGTCCATCGTAAAGTCCGTCGAAAAGTCCGCCGGGCAAAGTCTGCCGTAAAGTCTGCTCGTGTGTACGCGGCATTAGGGATCGATCCCGACCCCTTACCACATGATCAGCCGTCAACCAATGACAGCTGATCATGTGATGTAAACAAAGCCGGTAATCGACTATTTTTTCTCCTTGCGCTGATAGCTTGAGGAGAAAAAAAAAAGCTGATCATCGGCTGCTGTCAGAGGGACATCGGTCCCGATCAAGGAGAGCTGCCGCCAGCTCATCTGTGCTCACCTGTACCACCTGCCAGTGCCACCTACCAGTGTACAACAGTGTATCAGAAAAGAGAATTCCCCTGAATGGACTTTACCGGCACTTGCTGACAAGTATAAGATAGTGAGTACATCTACCAGAATATATATAGTAAAAAGATTTTTTATTTAAACATAGCATAGATTAAAAACAAATTATAACAAAGATTCAACGGAACATAGTGTAGAGGTAATGCATGACAATATTATTGCAATACAGTAAATTGTACGAGGGCTCTTGTTCACACCCAACGCGTTTCGGAGTCAGTATTATGTTTATCCTTCTTCAGGGATGTAGCAAAGAAAGAGCACTTCGTCTAAAGTAATTAAAATACAACAGAATGAGTGGATTGTCATAACATATAAATGTAAATATGTTGAAGTCAATCTATGTATATCACTCACTTCAGATATGTTACGTTGAATTGTTTAAGAAAACTTTCAGATTAAGATAGCATTGGACGTTATTGCTGGTGTAATAGTTCTTAAAGGGGCAGAGTAATTATCATTAGTTGGTATTACCCTTTACTAGGACACAGAGTCTCACCAACCCCCGTCCCTCCCGGGCGCGTGCAGACCAGAGCAATGTACTAAGGCGAGATGAGAGGAAACCCCTAGAAGTAAGATAATGTGCATACATTAAGTATTTATAGGTGTAATATGAAAAATAGAGATGAAAAATAAAAATCAAAAATATAGTAAAATAAAGAAGGTAATTAGTAATTGTTGTAATATATTCTAAATTATGGTTATTGCATGTTGTTTACATATAACATGATGGTATTAGAAAATAAAAATATAGGTAATAACAACATAAATATATATGGACCTATAATTGAAGTGTTAATATTTTATTTTATTTTATTTATAATGATTGATATAATATTTCTAATTTTTTAATTTTTCGTTTATGATGACCATTCACATATCAATCAATATTTAGTCCAGAATGTTAAAACAGCCATATCTAGCATAATGGTATGTCAAAGTGTTTTATGTTGTTAGTAATGGCAAGTATTGGTTTCATGGTATGCCCAAATGTTTAGTGTTATAAGTGATAACAAATATATATATATATATATAAAGTTATATGTAGTTTAACACATCGCTAGATGTGATTGTAATTATCACTCAAAATTGAAATAATTATCTGTGTCAGCTATAACTTTTTACCCATACAGGTAGGAAAATTTGAAAATACTTTTTGTTGTTTCCTCTACTTTGTTCTATTGGTCTTTGCTTAGAGCATTTGGCACATTTGTCATTATACAAACACTGCCTGAAAAAAGACCCTTCCTTTCTTTCCTGTTTTTATCCTTCATTATCTGTCACCTCTAAGCCCATAATGACGCATTTGTTTGCTCCTAAAACAATTCCCCTAAACAATTCCTTCTTTATTTAGTTCATAGGCTCCCATCTGAGAGCTAAATAATGACACATATAACTACAAGTTATGTGTAAATATTCAGTTTCTTTTTTAAGATAGCTGACACAGATAATTATTTCAATTTTGAGCGATAATTACAATCACATCTAGCGATGTGTTAAACTACATATAAATTTGTATATATATATATATTTGTTATCACTTATAACACTAAACATTTGGGCATACCATGAAACCAATACTTGCCATTACTAACAACATAAAACACTTTGACATACCATTATGCTAGATATGGCTGTTTTAACATTCTGGACTAAATATTGATTGATATGTGAATGGTCATCATAAACGAAAAATTAAAAAATTAGAAATATTATATCAATCATTATAAATAAAATAAAATAAAATATTAACACTTCAATTATAAGTCCATATTAGGGATGAGCTTCGTGTTCGAGTCGAACCCATGTTCGACTCGAACATCGGCTGTTCGCCGAATTGCGAACGATATGGGCCGTTTGCGCCAAATTCGTGTGGCACGTCACGGCACATAATTCACTGCGGCATCGCAGTGCATTGCTTGCTGATGATTGGCCAAGCATGCACTATGACCCGCATGCTTGGCCAATCACAGCGCCGCCTGAACAGAGAGCCGTAATTGGCCAAAGCCAAGGAGGCTTTGGCCAATTATGGCTCAGGGGATTTAGTACACGCCCCACACTATATAAGGCCGCCTGCACGGCGGCCCTGTGTAGTGTGTGTTCCGGCGTTCATTGAGAGAGAGAGAGAGAGACAGACAGTGTCATTTGATTTGAGTTAGATAGATTAGGCAGAACAGTCAGTCAGTTAGCTGCACTTACAGTGTATTGTGTATATATATGCATCCCAGGTGTTGCATATATATATATACACTGTATTCAGTTTAGCTAGATCCGTTCCTGTTATCTTCTAGACTATTTACATTTAGTGCAGTGCGTCCTGCTCACAGTGTTCAGCTAGATCCGTTCCTGTTAAATTCTAGACTATTTACATTTAGTGCAGTGCGTCCTGCTCACAGTGTTCAGCTAGATCCGTTCCTGTTATCTTCTAGACTATTTACATTTAGTACAGTGCGTCCTGCTCACAGTGTTCAGCTAGATCCGTTCCTGTTATCTTCCTACTGACAGGCAGGCTTGTCTGGTTACAGTATATAAAGCTACCTGAAAAAAATTACTGGTGTTCTATTTGATCCTATTAGTACCACGGTCAGGCAGCTAGACTATTTACATTTAGTACAGTGCGTCCTGCTCACAGTGTTCAGCTAGATCCGTTCCTGTTATCTTCCTACTGACAGGCAGGCTTGTCTGGTTACAGTATATAAAGCTACCTGAAGAAAATTACTGGTGTTCTATCCCAGCTTAGTGCAGCTACAGGCCATTAGTATGTCTGGAAGGCCAAGAAGGAGAGGCAGACAGTCACAAGCCAATAAGAGAGGGCAAGCAGGCTCTGTGTCTAGTGCTGGTCGTGGAGACGGTGCATCCTCATCAGCACGTGGCCATGGGACACACTTGGCCTTTTTTTCGGCAGCTGGCCGCGTTGAGCCGCAACATGCGGAAGACTTGGTCGAGTGGATGACCAAGCCGTCCTCATCCTCCTCATCCTCTCTCGCCCATGCCCAGGGTGCTTTGTCTGGCAAAGCAGCGGCCTCTTCCCTCAGCTCAATGTCATCAGTGACTCCTTCCCTAGCTCCACCATGTCCTCCTGAGGATTCCCTCGAACTGTTTGACCACAGTGTTGGGTACATGCTCCAGGAGGATGCCCAGCGTTTGGAAGGCTCTGATGATGATACTGAGCTCGATGAAGGCAGTAACATGAGCACGGACAGAGGGGGTGCCCAAGAAGGACAGCAATCTGGCAGTCATGCTCCCCCTGCTGCAGCATACTGCCAGGTTTGCTCCAGTGATGAGGAGGGAGGGGATGATGAGGTCACTGACTCAACGTGGGTGCCTGATAGGAGAGAGGAGGAGGAGGAGGAGGCGGCACATCACCAACGAGGCAGGATGCCCTCCAGGGGCCAGCCTAAGGGCAGCACATTGACTGCATCACACCCCAAAGCTCCACATGTGCAGGGCGCTGCAGTCTCTGCGCGTTATTCAAAAAGTTCTTTGGTGTGGGCCTTTTTTGAGACGAGTGCATCAGATCGCACCGCTGCTATTTGCAACATATGTCTCAAGCGTATCTCACGTGGCCAAAACATCTCCCGCTTGGGTACCACATGCTTGACCAGACATATGCTGACCTGCCATGCAGTTCGTTGGCAAGCGTCCACACCAAAGAACAAAGAGGATCTCTCCTTGCTCCTCATCAGCTGAGATTTCCAACCCCACTAGACCTCCAGTCCTCTCTGAGACCTGCAGTGAGAGGAATGAAGGTGTAGAATTAGGTGTGTCACAGCCAAGTACTTGTGGGCAATCTGCTTTTGGTACACCGATGTCAGATTGTACCAGGCAAATTTCCCTGCCCCAGCTGCTGCACCGCCGAAAAAAGTTTGCTCCCAGCCATCCACATGCCCAGCGGTTGAATGCTAGCTTGGCAAAATTGCTAGCACTTCAACTGCTGCCTTTTCAGTTGGTAGACTCTGCCCCCTTCCGTGAGTTTGTGGAATGTGCGGTTCCTCAGTGGCAGGTACCCAAACACCACTTTTTCTCACGGAAGGCGATTCCGGCTCTCTACCGGCATGTGGAAGGCAATGTCCATGCCTCGCTGGACAGGGCGGTCAGCGGTAAGGTGCATATTATCGCTGACTCATGGTCCAGCAGGCATGGACAGGGACGTTACCTAAGTTTCACGGCGCATTGGGTGACTCTGCTGGCAGCTGGGAAGGATGCAGGACAAGGTGCAGTAGTGTTGGAGGTTGTTCCGCCACCACGCCTCCAAAATGCTGATTGTGACACACCTCTCTCCTCCACCCCCTCCTCTTCTTCTTCCTCCATGGCCTCTTCCTCGGAACCAGCGGTGCTCCGTAGTCGTTCAAGGGGCTACGCAAGTACGGAGGCCAAAAGATGCCATGCGGTGCTTGAGCTGGTGTGCTTGGGGGACAGGAGCCACACTGGGGCAGAGGTTCTGTCAGCTCTGCAGGGGCAGGTTCAGAGGTGGTTGACGCCACGCCAACTTAAGGCAGGAATGGTGGTTTGCGACAATGGCACCAACCTCCTCTCTGCCCTCCGACAGGGACAAATGACCCATGTGCCCTGTTTGGCTCACGTCCTTAACTTGGTGGTGCAGCGGTTCTTGGGCAGGTACCCGGGCTTACAGGATGTCCTGAGGCAGGCCAGGAAAGTCTGTGTGCATTTCCGCCGGTCATATAATGCCAGTGCTCGGCTGACGGACCTCCAAAAGGAGTTTAACCTGCCCAAGAACCGCCTAATCTGTGACATGCCCACCAGGTGGAACTCAACGTTGGCCATGCTGCAGCGGCTGCACACGCAGCAGAGGGCCATCAATGAGTACCTGTGCGACTATGGCACCAGGACAGGGTCAGGGGAGCTTGGTTTTTTTTTCCCCACGCCAGTGGGCCATGATCAGGGATGCATGCACTGTCCTGTCACCATTCGAGGAGGCCACGAGGATGGTGAGCAGTGACAGTGCATGCATCAGTGACACTGTCCCCCTTGTCCACCTGTTGGAGCACACGCTGCGTGGAATAATGGACAGGGCACTTGAGGCAGAACAGAGGCAGGAAGAGGAGGACTTCCTTAGCTCTCAAGGCCCCCTTTATCCAGACAGTGTTCCTGCGTGCCCGCCGATCACACAGGAAGAGGAGGAGGAGGAGGAGGAAGATTGTGTCAGTATGGAGGTGGAGCCTGGCACTCAGCATCAGCAGCAGTCTTTAAGGGATCAGTCCCAAGAAACACATGGACTTGTACGTGGCTGGGAGGAGGTGGCTGCGGACGTTGTCGTCCTTAGTGACCCAGAGGACTCCGGACCGAATGCCTCAGCAAACCTACGCTGCATGGCCTCCCTGATCCTGCAAAGCCTGCGTAAGGATCCTCGTATTCGTGGTATCAAGGAGAAGGACCAATACTGGCTGGCAACCCTCCTTGATCCACGTTACAAGGGTAAGGTTGCGGACCTTATCTTGCCATCGCAGAGGGAGCAGAGGATGAAACATCTTCGGGAGGCCTTGCAGAAAGGTCTGTGCAATGCGTTCCCAGAGACTGGGAGGTTACAAACTCCTGTTTCTGGACAACGTGTTGCTGAGGCTTCGGTCAGTCAAAGAAGGAGCGGTGGAGAAGGTGGCCGTCTGACCGATGCGTTCAGACAATTTTTTGGTCCGCAGCCCCAAAGTATGATCGGTTCCAGCAACCATCGCCAGCCAGGGGCAAGATCAGACTTGGACACCTTTCCCACCGAAAATCCTCTGGGTTACTGGGTCTTGAGGATGGATCACTGGCCAGAGCTTGCACAGTATGCAATCGAGCTACTGGCCTGTCCTGCATCCAGCGTTCTTTCGGAACGCACATTCAGTACTGCTGGAGGCGTGGTAACTGATCACAGGGTGCGTCTGTCCACCGACTCGGTCGATCGGCTGACCTTCATAAAAATGAATCAGTCTTGGATCACCACCAGCTACCAAGCACCTGATGCTGATGTAACCGAATATTTTTTTTTGAAATCTCAGATCCCTTCAAAGACTGCCTATGCTGATGCTGAGTGACTATCCCTGAGTAATTATCCTCTTCCTCCTCAATCATCACGCTGATAGCTTGTAAGAACATTTTTGGTTCTGGGCGCCACCACCAGTGCCTAAGGCACAATTTTTCACCCCCTGTTTAACAGGGGCGTGTAATTACAATTTTTGATGTAATACTTTGCAGCAGGGCTCGTTCCTGCATTCCAACTAGAGTGTCTGTGAGGGGTTGCAGTGTTGTGGCACCAGCACCAGTGCCTAAGGCCCAATTTTTCTGCCCCTGTCTAACAGGGGCGTGTAATTACAATTTTTGATGCAATACTTTGCAGCAGGGCTCCTTCCTGCATTCCAACTAGAGTGTCTGTGAGGGGTTGCAGTGTTGTGGCACCAGCACCAGTGCCTAAGGCCCAATTTTTCTGCCCCTGTCTAACAGGGGCGTGTAATTACAATTTTTGATGCAATACTTTGCAGCAGGGCTCGTTCCTGCATTCCAACTAGAGTGTCTGTGAGGGGTTGCAGTGTTGTGGCACCAGCACCAGTGCCTAAGGCCCAATTTTTCTGCCCCTGTCTAACAGGGGTGTGTAATTACAATTTTTGATGCAATAATTTGCAGCAGGGCTCGTTCCTGCGTTCCAACTAGAGTGTCTGTGAGGGGTTCAGTGTTGTGGCACCAGCACCAGTGCCTAAGGCCTAATTTTTCAGCTCCTGTTCAACAGGGGCATGTAATTACAATTCTTGATCTAATATTTCACAGCAGGGCCCTGTGAGGGCTTACAGTGTTGTGGCCACAGCAACACCTAAGGCCCAAATTTCTGCTGCGTATATAGGGCAGGACCCTACTTTCAAACATCTAACTTACAAACGACTCCTACTTGCAAACGGAAGGAGACAAAAGGAAGTGAGATGAAATCTACCCCTAGGAAGGGAAATTCTCTCCTGTAAGAGTTAATATGGGAAAACAATTTCTCCTTTCCACTGATGCTTTCCAATCCTTGTTCCACAAAAAAACCCAAATTTTCAAAAAACATTTTTCATTGGGACAAAAAGTGAGGTGAAATCTTCTGAAGATGAGGAAAGACAGCAAAACAAATGTCACAGGGGTGATAACCCTTCCCTATGTTTTCCAAAAAGCTTAAAAAAGATTTTTTGGCTGGAGCTAAACACGTTAAAAATGTACCCGTTCAAAATTACAAAGAGATTCTACTTAACAACAAACCTACAGTCCCTGTCTTGTTTGCACCGCCTGTATACTGCTGTTCAGAGTATATAGGGCCTTTCCTTATTTTAATTTGGGTGTGGGGTTCCCCTTAATATCCATACAAGACCCAAAGGGCCTGGTAATGGACTGGGGGGTACCCATGCCGTTTGTCTCACTGATTTTCATCCATATTGCCATGACCCGACATGACATTAAACCCGCAAGCAGTTTTAAATGAGATTTTTTCCTTTAAAAATGACATTTGGTGCAGGGACTGTTCTAAACACGGGAAACACGCGTCACTTTACAGGCATACTATAGACACCCCCCAGGTA
This sequence comes from Lithobates septentrionalis, assembly GCA_037952835.1. Lineage (NCBI taxonomy): Eukaryota > Metazoa > Chordata > Amphibia > Anura > Ranidae > Lithobates > Lithobates septentrionalis. Next base: position 71,343 of record JBBDGP010001096.1, on the reverse strand, counting down.
CGATATTTAAAGGAATATTTCACTTTTTTTTTACTTTAAGCATCATTAAAATCACTGCTCCCGAAAAAAGTTTTTTTTGCATTGATACATGTCCCCTGGGGTAGGACCCGGGTCCCCAAACCCTTTTTAGGACAATACCATGCAAATTAGCCTTTAAAATGAGCACTTTTGATTTCGAACGTTCGAGTCCCATAGACGTCAATGGGGTTCTAACGTTCGTGCGAACTTTCGGTCCGTTCGCAGGTTCTGGTGCGAACCGAACCGGGGGGTGTTCGGCTCATCCCTAGTCCATATATATTTATGTTGTTATTACCTATATTTGTATTTTCTAATACCATCATGTTATATGTAAACAACATGCAATAACCATAATTTAGAATATATTACAACAATTACTAATTACCTTCTTTATTTTACTATATTTTTGATTTTTATTTTTCATCTCTATTTTTCATATTACACCTATAAATACTGAATGTATGTACATTATCTTACTTCTAGGGGTTTCCTCTCATCTTGCCTCAGTACACTGCTCTGGTCTGCACGCGCCCGGAAAGGAGGGGCGTTGGTGAGACTCTGTGTCCTAGTTAAGGGCAATACCAACTAATGATAATTACTCTGCCCCTTTAAGAACTATTACACCAGCAATAACGTCCAATGCTATTTTAATCTGAAAGTTTTCTTAAACAATTCAACGTAACATATCTGAAGTGAGTGATATACATAGATTGACTTCAACATATTTACATTTATATGTTATGACAATCCACTCATTCTCGTTGTATTTTAATTACTTTAGACGAAGTGCTCTTTCTTTGCTACATCCCTGAAGAAGGATAAATATAATACTGACTCTGAAACGCATTGGGTGTGAACAAGAGCCCTCGTACAATTTACTGTATTGCAACAATATTGTCATGCATTACCTCTACACTATGTTCCGTTGAATCTTTGTTGTAATTTGTTTTTAATCTATGCTATGTTTAAATAAAAAATTGTTTTACTATATATATTCTGGTAGATGTACTCACTATCTAATACTTGTCAGCAAGTGCCGGTAAAGTCCATTCAGGGGAATTCTCTTTTCTGATATATATGTAATTATTGGATGTGGCACTGCTTTTCTTGGGCCTAGGGAAGCTAATCACCCTATTCAGTGTACAACAGTGCGACCTACCAGTGCCCGCAGTGCCACCCATCAGTGCCCACAGTTCCACCCATCAGTGCCCACAGTGCCACCAATCAGTGCCTTATCAACAGTGCTGCCCATCAGTGTCACCTACCAGTGCCCATCAATGTCCCCTATCAGTGCCCATCAGTGCCACCTATTAGTGCCCATCAATGCCATCTATCAGTAACACCTATCAGTGCCCTTCAGTGCCCATCAGTGTCACCCATCAGTGCCACCCATCAGGGCCCCCCATCAGTGCCATCTTATCAGTGGCCATCAGTGCCGCCTTATCTGTACCCATCAGTTCCGCCTTATCTGTCCCCATTAGTGCCACCTTATCTGTGCCGCCTTATCTGTGCCTATCAGTGCCCACTATTGCAGCCTATCAGTGCCCACCAGTGCAGCCTATCATTGCCCACCAGTGCCGCCCCATCAGTGCATATCAATGAAGGAGAAAAATTACCTGTTTGCAAAATTTATAACAAACTAGGAAACGTGATTTTTTTTTTTCAAAATTTTCCATTTTTTTTGTTTGTTTAGCAAAAAATAAAACCCCCAGCTGTAATTAAATACCATCAAAAGAAAGCTCTATTTATGTGAAAAAAATGATAAAAATTTAATTTGGGTACAGTGTTGTATGACCGCGCAATTATCATTCAAAGTGCGTCAGCGCTGAAAGCTGAAAATTGGTCTGGGCAGGAGGGGGGTTTAAGTGCCCAGTAAGCAAGTGGTTAAGGGGTATAGGGGGCATGCACGTGCCCGCCGTGGTACTGATGAGCCGATGCGTGTGCCCGGTGGCTGCGATGTCTGCCGGGCACCTGCGATGGCTCTTGACAGAACCAGAACGAGGATCTGTGTGTGTAAACACAGAAATCCACGTTCTGGCAGGGGAGAGAGGACAGATTGTGTGTTCCTAGTATATAGCAGCACCAATCGGTCTCCTCCCCCAGGCAGTCCCATCCCCCTACAGTTAGAACACACTGAGGGAACACATTTACCCCCTTGATCGCCCCCTAGTTTTAACCCTTTTCCTGCCAGTGACATTTATACAGTAATTAGTGGCTATTTTAGCACATACATCGCTGTATGAATGTCAGTGGTCCCAAAAAGTGTCAAAAGTGTCCGATCTGCCGCAATGTCGCAGTCCCAATAAAAATCTCAGATCACCTCCATTACTAGTAAAAAAAAGTAGCCAAGATAACGCCGCAATCGTGCCTACGTGCAACGTAACAATGTTGCACGGTTGCGATGGAAGCAGTACTTGCACCGGGACCTCTGTCCTCCGGAATGCCAGGGGAGTCACACTAGGAACGCCATTGATTGCACCGTTATCCCCACCTGGGGTAGTTGTGGAGTGGGGCTTTTTAGCACCTGGGGCTTCTAGAAGAGCTAATTGTTGTATAATCCTTACACTATATATAAACCTTTGGAATATTTGATGGATCGCTAGATGATACCCAACTTTCCATCTGGACGGCCATTAATCTGCAAGCACTCTGCATAGGTAAAAGCTTACAATCACTTACAATGTATTAGGTTGGATTTTGATGTGCATCTTGCACAGCGGGCTTTATAGGTTACTCTATTATCCCTCATATGCCCTGTACACACGGTCAGATTTTCCGGGGGAAAATGTGCGATCGGAGCTTGTTGTCGGAAATTCCGACCATGTGTGGGCTCCATCGGACTTTTTCCATCAGATTTTCTTACACACAAAGTTTGAGAGTAGGCAAAATTTTCCGACAACAAAATCCGATCGAGTCAATTCTGAGCGTGTGTGGACAATTCCGACGCACAAAGTGCCACACATGCTCAGAATAAATTCCGAAGCGGAAGAATAAATTAGCGTTCGTAATGGATATAGCACTTTCGTCACGCTGCAATGTTTTAAATTGTTTAATGCAGCGCACTCTCTTCTTCTTTGTAATGCTAGAAGAATGAAATAGTTTTGCTGCTCATATTCACACAGACTTCTCACAAAATTCTTTGTTTATTATTTATCGTTATTTTCCTCAATATAATATTTTTATTTGTCACATCTGCCGAAAAAATAATATTTTTGGGATGTTTTTAGCTTAATTTTTTTTTTAGGTATTTTTTAAAATCCTGATCTTTTGTTTTATTCTTCTTTTTTTTTAGTTTTGTTTACTCCAGAATAGTTTGGTGTGTGTTTTGTGTGTCAAGTTACCACAACACGATTCTTATCTTGTATTATTTAATCTCAAGGAGATTGTTTGGTGTTGGTGTCTCTTGTTAATTTCACATTGTATTTTTGAAATGTACCTGCCTCCTCACAAACAAACTGTCCTTTTGGAAGGAAACCACACATAGGCGAGTATAATAAAACAAACCAAAAATTTATTAAGGGCTCATAATCAAAGAAAGAGGGAGGCAACGCTGGAGAAACAGCAGAAATTGGCAAAGCCTTTGGCCCCCAGGGCACACATCAATTACTTTACTGCAAAATTGGTGGCCTGAGGAGTCCATATATAAGGGAGTACAATCTGGTCCACAAGTCCAAGAGAATCATGAACAGCAGCAGATGACATGTATGTCCTAAGGCTGTGGTCATACAAGAGCCTGCATCTTTTGTCAGACCAGACTGAACCAAGGTCATCACTCTCTGGTCTTCCTTCCATGCTGTGTCTGTGGTGGTGGAGTTGTGGCAGGAGGAGAATGGTCCAACTCACTCAGGTGGGTATTGGGTGTGTTTTCGCCCCTCAACCTCTTATTTAAGGTTTGATAAATGAGTTCCTCACACATGAGGCGTTGGCCCTCCTGCATGCCCTGCAGTTTGGTGGCAGCCATACAGGCAAAGGCCTCTTCACGAGTGGGGAAGGCTCTGAGGGATGCAGAAGCCTCCTGAATCAGCCTGAGCGGTGAATCCTGCATGTTACTCCCCTTCCTGGGTCTTTTGTTTGGAAGGTGGAGGGGAGGGACTTGCGATTCTGTCAGGCTCCTACTGGGCCCGGCCTTCTCCTGGCTGCCACTTAGCCCCACCTAATCCTGGCTGCCAATAACCCCCGCCTCCTCCTGGCTGCCACATTCCACAACCTCCTCCTGTGTGCCACATTCCATGGCCTCCTCCTGGCTGAGGTCTTCCTGTGTATGAAAAAGGGACATAGTTTTCGTTTTTTCTTCATCAATCACACACAATTTTCACCTCATGACTGTTGCAAATTGAATGTTTACATATCTAACAGACTATCATTCTCAGCCCAGCATTTTTCATTCTTGTCCCAATTATTTTTGCCCCTTACTGTCTATTGATATGTAAAACACTTTATTAAATCAGCAATTAGTGATCAATAATAACATATAGTAAACATCTTTTATTTCTGGACCAGAAATCTGTAGAACAATGCTATACCTGACTCCAGCTGGGCTCCTCCACTTCTTCCTGGCTGGAAGTCCCAAGTTGGACATTGGAAGCCTCAGCTAGGGTGGAAGAAAGAGTGGAAGGAAGAGTGGAGAGGGTCTTCCTGACTTCAGTCTGGTCTGACATAAATCACAGTCTCTCATAGTACCACAGCCTGGGGACATAAACGTCATCTGCTGCAGCTCCGGATCTCTGGGAATCCTGGACCTTCTTGCACTCCCTAAGATATGTGCTCCTCAGGCCACCAATTTTGGCTTTTAAATAGGGGATGGTTGCTGTGGGGACCACCGGCTTTACCAACTCCAGCAGTTTCTCCAGCGCTGCCTGCCTCTTTTGTTTATGATTATACTGTGGGTGTTTGATCTGCCACAGACAGGGCAGCTCCCTGTATTTGTCTATGAACAGGGGGAGGAAATTGTGGTCATTGAAGCCATCCATTTTATCTGCAATACACAAGACAAACCCTAATGTCAGGCTAAAGTCTCCTAATCTTGCCCCAATATCGGCCTCAATTTAGAAGCAGTATAGGCCCAAGTTTAAATGTTACCTTCGTTATCACGATCGCGCTTCCGATACTCCTTCCTCCGCTCACAGATCGTACATACTACGCACACGTGTTACGCTTTATATGCACTGCGCATGCGTGAAACTCTGCCCGTCCCTGACGTTCTTTCTAGTTTATTCCCCGCCCCTTCTCGTTCGGCGCAGTGGGGAAGAGCGCACGGCGGGGACACAACAGGTGCGTGCTAATTACAGCAATGAGGAGGAGGAGGAAAGCCTGGAGCCAGAAACGTCCCGATCCTGGAGGAGACAATTTAAGGCCTCAAATATGTCCTTTGTGGAGATGGTGGAGATGGTGGACATCCTGAAGAGGGCCGACTATGACAGGAAGTATGGACCTTACCCCAACCCCAATGTCAGAAAGGCCAAGATCATGGCGAAAGTTGTCAAGAGTCTGCATAGAAATTTTGGGGTACAACGATCCAAGGATCAACTGAGGAAACAGTGATCAAATTAAGGGATCTTAGACCGACATTGCGGGCACTCAGGGGGGCAAGCTAGGATGGCCAGCTTCAAGCGCCGTCAGGGTTGGTTCATTGAGATTAATTCTGGCTTCAGGCCCAACTGAGGCAGCATAGTTCACAGAATTTCTCTGTAAAAAGTTGTGGAGAACACAGCAAGCCAGGATGATGTGATTGAGTTTATACTCCGCCATGTGTATGGGTGTAAAAAATAGGCGGAACCGGCTGGCCATTATTCCAAACGTGTTCTCCACCACTCTTCTGGCTCTGGCCAGCTGGTAATTAAAAACCCTCTGGTCCGGGGTGAGGGTCCTCATAGGGAATGGCCTCATTAAATGGTCCCCCAGTGCAAACGCTTCATCCGCAATGAAGATGAATGGGAGTCCTTCCGCATTGTCTTCTTGAGGTGGCAAGTCCAAGCTGCCATTCTGGAGATGACTGTAGAACTCAGTGTGGGTGATGACTCCATCATTTGACATCCGGCCATTTTTCCCCACGTCCACATAGAGGAATTCTTAAGTAGCTGACACCACAGCCAACATCACAATACTATTGAACCCCTTGTAGTTGTAATAGTATGACCCCGAGTTGGGTGGTGGAACGATGTGGACGTGTTTCCCATCAATTACCCCTCTGCAGTGAGGAAAGTCCCACCGCTGGGCAAAGTGGGAGGCCACAGTCTGCCATTCCTGTGGGTTGGAAGAAAACTGTGGAGTCAAACAAGAAAAAAAATAATCATTTTGCGCATAAACATTGAAAGCAGATTAGACACAAACATTCTTTTCCAACATCAGTATAACATTTATTTTAGGAAATATTTAAAGACTAAGGTATAAGGTCCACCTATCAGATCCCCCCCCCCCTCTCATGGGCCATTTAAAAAAAATGATGGGGGGGAGATGTTTTGGACAGGTAACCCTCTCCACATTGAGAGATGAATGCCTAAATAATGTGTATTACTTTGGCCAGCCCCTCCTTACTTTACACTATTGGCAGCCCAATGGACAGGTAAGAAGTGTCATAATACAAAGAGATAAATACACACTGTACACATTTTAGCACATTTTCCATTCTGCTATTACCTATCAAGATAATAATAGGATACAAAAACTTTAAACATTACCATTTGAAAGTATTCAGGCAGGCCCTTGCAGTACATGCTTTGGGAAATTCATCCATAAATATGACCACAAAAGAGGTGGGTATAGTGTGTATGGGTTTGGCAAAGTCAGCAGATAGAGGATTGGTATCAGCTGAGTTAGCAGTTTTTAGCAATACACATAAAAGTTCATTGATAAAAATGGCATGGGAATTCCCCACAGGGGAACCCCGAACCATTATTAAAAAAAAAAATGGCGTGGGGGGTCCTCCTAAATTCCATACCAGGCCCTTCAAGTCTGGTATGGATATTAAGGGGAACCCCGGCCAAAATTTAGAAAAAAAAATGTATCTTCAATCTTCTATCTTCCTTCGGTTTCTTCCTCCATCTTCTTCTTCTTCTAGTTCTTCTGGTTCTTCTGGTTCTTCCTCCGGTGTTCTCGTACGGCATCTTCCTCCGTGGTGCCAGCGTCTTCTTCCCTTTGTCTTCTCGGGCCGCTCTGCATCCACCATGATGGGAGGCTCCCGCTGTGTGACGCTTCTCATCTTCTGACAGTTCTTAAATAATGGAGGGCGGGGCCACCCGGTGACCCAGCCCCCCTCTGACACATGGGGACTTGACAGGGACTTCCCTGTGGCATTCCCCGTGATGTCAGAGGGGGCGGGGTCACCGGGTGGCCCCGCCCTCCATTATTTAAGAACCATCAGAAGACGAGAAGCGTCACACAGCGGGAGCCTCCCATCATGGTGGATACGGAGCGGCCCGAGAAGAAGAAGGGAAGAAGACGCCGCGGAGGAAGATGCCAGACAAGAACACCGGAGGAAGAACCAGAAGAACCAGAAGAAGAAGAAGATGGAGGAAGAAACCGAAGGAAGATAGAAGATAGAAGAAAGAAGAAGCATTTAAATAAAGGACTTGTCAAAAACTGTCTTTTGTCATTTTTAATTCCCATTAAAATTCCCATGTCTTTTTTTTCAATAAACTTTTATGTGTATTGTCGGACCGGCAATTCATTAGTAGCCGCGAGTAGTTTTAAATGACTTTTTTCCTTTGAAATGTCATTTTGCTGTCAGACTGTTCTAAACAAGGGAAACATGCGCCCTTTTACAGGCATACTATAGACACCCCCCAGGTACGAAATTTAAAGGAATATTACACTTTTATTGTTTCACTTTAAGCATTAATAAAATCACTGCTCCCAAAAAAATGGACGTTTTTAAAACTTTTTTTTTGCATTGATCCATGTCCTCTGGGGCAGGACCCAGGTCCCCAAACACTTTTTATGACAATAACTTGCATATAAACCTTTAAAATTAGCACTTTTGATTATTTATGTTCAAAACATTTGTGTTCGAACAAATTTTTTGCATGTTCGCATGTTCTGGTGCGAACCGAACAGGGGGGTGTTCGGCTCATCCCTACTATGGAGCTGACAAAATACATTGTTAATTGAGTAGACGAGGTGGATATAGGGCCAGGAGAGCATGCTGGGGAGGTAAGTGAAGGCAAATATGTATGAAGGACAAAAAAAAAATACAGAAAAATCCAGCATGCATGAGGACAAAGGGGACATTCACAGTATATTACAATCAGGGTAATTAGGGAATAAGGAAAGAAATACAATATATTATAAAACATTCTATACAATAAAATGTGATGTTAAAGGATAAAAATCTTACCTTAATATAGTCCTTCTGCAGGACCTGGATGATGACAGAACAGGTCTCTGAGATAATGATCTAATGATCCCCAGAGCCTGGGGGGAGATGCCTGTCGAGAACTTAAGGTCCTGCAGGCTTCTCCCCGTCGCCAAGTATCGCAGGGTGGCGACTAACCTCTGCTCCGGAGTGATGGCTTGCCTCATGCAGGTATCCTGCCTGCTGATATAGGGGGTCAGCAAAGCCAACAAAAGGTGAAATGTGGGGTCCGTCATCCTGACAAGGTTCCTGAAATCGTCAGAATTAGTCTCACGGATCTCACAGAGCAAAGGCATGTGACAGAACTGGTCACGCTGGAGCAACCAATTCTTGGTCCATGAACTCCTCCTCGCCCTGTTCATGGACTGGGCTTATGTCAAAGTAAGAACCCCAATACCAAGTCCCCGCACAGCATGAACTCTATGATGAGTACGTACATGCAACATGGCTAGAAAACGGTTGGCTGCTTAGAATGCAGTAACAGAACGCACTGAAGAACAGCAAGGCTTGTGAAGAGCGACCTGAAAATCAGTAACGAACAAACAAGAACACAATGACAAGTCAATGGTAACTCGCTGCACACACTGAAGACCAGATACAAACCCACAAGCACAAACTGAACAGCAGAAATACGATCTGAAAACAACGAGTCTGAAAAAGCGGGAATCGTCTCTCACCAAACTTTTACTAACACGAGATTAGCAAAAGGAGCCCAAAGGGTGCTGCGCTTAGTACTAAACTGCCCTTTTATAGTCTCGTCGTACGTGGTGTATGTGACCGCGTTCTTGGCGTTCGGAAATTCCGACAACTTTGTGCGACCATGTGTATACAAAACAAGTTTGAGCTAACATCCGTCTGAAAAAATCCATGGATTTTGTTGTCAGAATGTCCGATCAATGTCCGACCGTGTGTACAGGGCATTATTGTTACAATACAGACATGTTGGCCTTTTTGGCCCACAATCTCAATTATGCCTGAGAACGATTTTGGAATCTCAAATTGAGATTTCCGCTCAAGCATAGGCTAATTTTTCTTTCTATCAACAATCAAGGTAATCATTGATTCTGTCCTATTTCACCATGCCTTTTTAGGTTAGTCCATCACTAGTACAACGCTCACTTCTCCAACTTTCACTTCACATCTATCCCCCTCTTCACAACAATCCTTTTGTTACTTCCCCTACAACTATTTCCTCACTCCTGTTTCACCACTTTATTTATTTCACCTGTCAATATATATGTATTGCTTTTTTCTTTGTTGTGTTTTGTTCTTGTGCTGCTTTTGCTGGGGTGCTTTCACTTTCCTTTTTCCTTTGTGCTTTCTCTTTTTCTTTTCTTCCCTTTTTGGGGGCATTCTATATGTCTAACACACACATTGCACTTCACTTCACATTTTCACCTTTCCTATTTTCTTTCACTCTTTCACTTTTTTCTCCAAATTCACACACCCTCACCTTTTTGTCACTGATTTAGGTTTAGGTTATGATTTGCACTTGACCACCACCTATTTTCCTTCCCCTCTATTCATTATCTCTTCACACATTCATCACATATTCCCGTTCTATGCACCTGCATCATCGTTCCACAACACACCTCCCTTTACACATCACCCACTAAATAACATTATTTTAGTACCACTTTTCATCACATTATTGGTTTAATTGGACGCACCCAACGATGTGATCCTAAATTAATTTTAAAAAATATTTACATTTATTCCCCTATTTTAATTTCCATATTCCAATATTACAAATACTTATATGCAGGTATGTCTCTAAAAGCACATGATCTTCCATCTACAATCTTTAATATGAATACTTTATATCTTAAACTTATGGATCTTTACATTTGTTTAAAATTAATGTACCCTACAACATTATCCCTCGATGTTTGACCATAGGTGCGACTGCTCTGTCCGATGACGATGTGGCTCCCCCTCTGGAGTGTTGGTTGGCCAGGATCTCTTGGTGGGATCAAGTGAAAGGTTTTTTAGAGGACTTCAGGTCTAGGAGAATTTCTACAACACATTATGATTGGTAATTACACATTAAGATGTTTTGCCAATACTATTATGTTTATAACTATGAATTTTATTATATACAAAATATTCTTCCACAGCACACTAATCCTGTGAAGATGACCATGTTAGGTCGAAACGTGTCAGATTTGTGCATCATCAGCATTTTTGACAAATTAATGCTGTGTTATTATTGTGTTCAGCCCTATTTGTGTTGGCTTTTTATATCTCCTGTACTATAGCTTTTATTAGAACTATCACTGCTAAACTGTTATGGTTGTTATTGATAAAAATCAACAAATTTCAATTCATGTAGTATTACTCTACAATTTTTTCTGCCTAGAAAACCCCACATGGGGGACACTTCCCTTCTAAGACCCAAAACTCTGTGCCTCCTACAGGTCTATTTCTTTATTAAACTACGACCTAAAAATTCTGGCCAAGGTCCTCGCCACTAGGTTGATCAGACTTCTGCCTGAACTGGTTGATGCTGATCAAACCGGGTTCATGCCAGGAAAATCCACTGACATCAACCTGCGAAGAGTTCTCACTCATCTGTAGCTCCCAAATTCTCATTCACAAACCCGTGTAATGGTTACATTAGATATTGAAAAAGCCTTCGATATGGTAACCTGGCAATACATGAAATCAGTCCTTCAGGCCTTTGTATTCGGTCCCTCCTTCTGTAAGTGGATAGATATATTGTATAAATCCCCAATTGTGCAAATAAAATTAGGGAACCTGCTGTCTGATCCTTTCCCAGTAGAGAGAGGTACCACGCAGGGGTGTCCCCTCTCCCCATTTTTGTTTGCTGTGGTCATGGAACCCCTGGCTACGGCCCTAAGGAACTCAGACTCTGTAAAGGGCATTAAAGTAGGCTCTATATGCGGATTACCTCATGCTTTTTCTCAATGACCTGGGACCCTCCCTCCGTGCTGCTCAGAATATTATTTCTGAATTTACCGAATTATCTGGGATGAGAGTCAATTGGGACAAATCTCAAGCACTACCTATTGACTCTCAGGCAAAACTTCATGCAGACCCCTTTGTCTCACTGACCTGTACCTCCTCTATCAGATATTTGGGCATTAACATTACCCTTAGAGTCTCTGACTTTGCTAAATTAAATCTATACCCTTTACTAACCCAACTTAAACTAAAACTTTGAGCTTGGAATAACCTGCCATTATCCCTCATAAGCAAAATAAACCTACTCAGAATTAAATTCCTCCCAGTTTCTCTTTATGCTCTGAGGCACTCCCCAATTTGGATCCCCAAAGCCTTCTTTCAAAAATTCACTATATTCACTCCACTATAACCTCCTTTCTGTGGAAGTCTACCCCCCCAGAATAAATAAATCTATACTCAAAAGGCCCTGGACAGAGGGTGGCCTAGCCTGTCCAGATCTTCAGAAATAATTCTTTGCTGCGCTACTATCACAAGCCCATAACTGGATAGCCTCTGATGATACCAATGCCGCTGTAGTCCTTGAGGCCACACACCTCAGTTCCTATGAGGTTCTGAGAAATGCTTTATATAGGAGTGTCAGGGCCCCCTTTCCTCTTACACTTTCCATGAAGGCAGTGATCAGGGTTTGACAACTATTGTTATGTAAACTCCAAGGGGAACCTCACACTAGGTCTCCAGATACCCCCTTGTGGCTCAACCCACATTTATCAGAGTTTCTGACTGTCCCAGACCCAGGGTTCTGGGCTGCTAGAGGTATCAAAAAACTTGAGAATATCTGTATTAGTGGCTCCCTTCTATCCTTTGATTCCTTTAAAGAGTAATTTGGGCTTACTAATCACCAATTCTTTAGATATCTTCAAATTCGCCACGCCTTCGCTACCCATTTTGGATCCATCCCAGTGCTTCTCCTTCGGTCCAACCTTGAATCCACATTAGGGGATGTCCCTCTGCTCAAACCCACCTCTACCATTTACAAAGCTTTATTATCCTCAGTCCACCTTGGTTTGGAGGATTTGTTCTCCAAGTGGCAGGGCGAGATCCCTGATTTGGATTCGGAAGACTAGGAAGACACCTGGGAGTATCCTTTTCTACAACTTATAAGGAGGGTAGAATGGAGCGCTGACAGGGGCCACTGGTGAGATAAATAGGTGATAACAATACAAGTAAAAATAATAATAAGAGTCCAGTTAATGTTTGGAAATATTAGTCCATTTTCTTTCTGGATCCAGACTTGTGTTAAAGGTTCTGGTAGAAGTTGAAAGCGGCAGTCAGCTCAGGAGAGCAGAAGAAATTCTATGATAATAAGAAAAAGGAAGAGAGAGAGCAGTGGCACTCTAAGTGTAATAAGTTAGTTTAAAAGAGCTTTAATTTGCTTTAAAATACACTCACATTTGAGCAATGGTAATCAGGCATTTGGTTATGGTTGTTCTGTTCAGCTGTACTGGATGTTACAGGCTGGGCAGCAGTGATGAGTCAGTCCCCGGCCTCTCCGGTGGCGTCCGTAGCTCAGAGGCTGGAGAATATCACAGCAGGCATGTCAGCAGGGCACGTCAGCAGAAATCATTAGACGCTGGAGAACAGGGGGCTTGGCTTGAGCGCTCACATTTGGCGCATGCGTGCTCCTTTGTCAGGCACTGACATCAGGCATTGACGAAGGAGCAAGCATTCACGCAATATCCTCCAGCTTCGGAGCTACGGACGCCACCGGAGTGGCTGGGGACTGACTCATCACTGCTACCCAGCCTGGAACTGAGGGAACATCCAGTACATCTGAACAGAACAACCATAACCAAATGCCTGATTACCATTGCTCAAATGTGAGTGTATTTTAAAGCAAATTAAAGCTCTTTTAAACAAACTTATTACGCTTAGAGCGGCGCTGCTCTCTCTCTTCCTTTTTCTACAACTTATCTCTGTCAGAGACTGGTTGATACAATTTAAACTGTTTCACAGGGTTTATTTGTCACCCCAAACATTATCCAAAATGTACCCAAATTCCTCCTCCAACTGTTGGAAGTGTGGTAAAGCAGATGCTGACTTCAACCATATGTTATGGTCCTGTCCCAGGATCCAGGCCTTTTGGACGGAGGTCACAATCACAAACTTCACTGAAACTTTGATCATGATTTATGTTCCCCTGAATGTGTCGATCTGCTTGCTGGGTCTGGTGGGCTCCCTGGCCTGCCGTCGAGCAACCAGAACTCCAATAAGACTCCTATTATTTTATGCTAGGAAGGCTTTACTCATAAAATGGAAACAACCAGAGGTACCCACTTTGAATTCATGGAAATCGTTGATCAACTCAGCAGTGCCACTATACAAAGCGGCCTATCCTGCCAGATGCTGCCCAGCTAAGTTTGACAAAATTTGGCACATGTGGTTAGAATCAGACATCACAAATGCAACACAATAGGATCCGGATCCCTTTGTTTGTTTACTTAAACTAAATGTCTTTAACGGTGAAGACCTAATATTGTGGTTATATGAAGGTACTTAAATATATAAGTGTTTCACCAGACCTGCAGAAACACCGCTCAGCGCCAGGTACCCAAACAGACCCACAGTGTAGATATATTAATATTAAAAATACTAGTGAACATTCAAAGGTGGATAACCGTAAAAAAACATCAGTATGCGACTAAGAATTATTCATAAACAAATAAATAAGATTAAACTCCACTTTGTCTGTCTAAGCAGAGAGAAAATCTGGTGAAAAGCAGCTGTCTCAAACCAAAAAATACCAAATGTTAAATCTGTGTTATAAAGTAATCACCATTAGACTAAATTATCACACTAGACAGCGCTAATGTTGAGCAGTTGAAACTTGTGGCCAACAACACATAAAAGGACAGTCATATATCAAAAAGTCCATTAAAAGAAAGTCCCTTATAAAGGGTAGTGATGTAAAGTTCAGGGTGTAGTTCAGATAATTAACAGGTGATCATGAAAAACAGTCCTCCACATGCACCTTCCACCGATCACTGCGAAATCCACCCGGTGACAAACACTCTCCCCCTAGGGGGTTAAACTCACCAGAGATGGGGAGCAATAAAGCCTTCAGAGTCAGCACTCTTTAAAAGCAGTTTGTTGCCATCATCACTATACACAGGGTCACAGGTTTGCAGGGCTCATAATGAATTGAAGATACACTACAGATTCCTTTTAAGAAATCAGAAGTAATGGAACATGTGTCCCTTGGAGAAGAACGCAGTTTTTTTCAGATAGTAAATGATTCTCTCTATTGACTCTTGATAGGTAATTGCCACACCATGTCCAATTCCTTGTTCCCACTGTACGAATTTCCTTGCAGCAGTTCTGTACAACTTGTCTTCTCTATTCTCTGGAAAGAAATTGTTCCACATGCAATTCTAGGTATGGCTGGTGGTCTATGCAATATTCCAATTGATGGTAGACAAGGATCCAAGTATCATGCCTGTTGCACAGTTCCAAAATTCTTTCTCTTCAAAACTTTTCTGCAATGCCGCTCATAACCACCCGAGCTCTGCAGAGGAGCCGCATCCGCTGCCACCACCAGCTCTCCAGGGAGCGGCATTGCAGAAAAGTTTTGAAGAGAAAGAATTTTGGAACTGTGCAACAGGCATGATACTTGGATCCTTGTCTACCATCAATTGGAATATTGCAGAGACCACCAGCCATACCTAGAATTGCATGTGGAACAATTTCTTTCCAGAGATGGTGGTGGCAGCGGATGCGGCTCCTCTGCAGAGCTCGGGTGGTTATGAGCGGCATTGCAGAAAAGTTTTGAAGAGAAAGAATTTTGGAACTGTGCAACAGGCATGATACTTGGATCCTTGTCTACCATCAATTGGAATATTGCAGAGACCACCAGCCATACCTAGAATTGCATGTGGAACAATTTCTTTCCAGAGAATAGAGAAGACAAGTTGTACAGAAGTGCTGCAAGGAAATTCGTACAGTGGGAACGAGGAATTGGACATGGTGTGGCAATTACCTATCAAGAGTCAATAGAGAGAATAATTTACTATCTGAAAAAACTGCGTTCTTCTCCAAGGGACACATGTTCCATTACTTCTGATTTCTTAAAAGGAATCTGTAGTGTATCTTCAATTCATTATGAGCCCTGCAAACCTGTGACCCTGTGTATAGTAATGATGGCAACAAACTGCTTTTAAAGAGTGCTGACTCTGAAGCCTTTATTGCTCCCCATCTCTGGTGAGTTTAACCCCCTAGGGGGAGAGTGTTTGTCACCGGGTGGATTTCGCAGTGATCGGTGGAAGGTGCATGTGGAGGACTGTTTTTCATGATCACCTGTTAATTATCTGAACTACACCCTGAACTTTTCATCACTACCCTTTATAAGGGACTTTCTTTTAATGGACTTTTTGATATATGACTGTCCTTTTATGTGTTGTTGGCCACAAGTTTCAACTGCTCAACATTAGCGCTGTCTAGTGTGATAATTTAGTCTAATGGTGATTACTTTATAACACAGATTTAACATTATATGAAGGTACACCTAGATGTACCTTCCACCTAGTTATCCCCAACCTCAGCATCTCTCCCTGAAGTGGTCACCCGAAGTATACAATCCATTATCCTTCCCTGTATCCCTCCAAATTGACAACACGAGTAGTTTAATTTTGTAGTTGTTTCTATAGAATGTATTAGATCATATAGGACTGTTACAATGTATGTTGTTTAAGCTGGGGTATGCCCAGAGGCTTTATTATGTAACCCTCTTTTTCACACGAAAACTCAATAAAAAGTATTTAAAAAAAAAAAGACTCCAAGGGGCCATCCCATATAAGGAGGATGTCCTCTATGATCTTCCCCAGAACACAAGCTGCATGCATAGACAGCATCCTTCTTCCATGGGGCTCAGGTAAGTATTGGGGGTGCTGATGGGTTTATCCTAATGCATAAAATGCATTAAGATGAAAAACCTTCTGAGTCTACAACCCATTTAAACCCATTAGTCTATCTTGTACTTTTTATGGGGTTGGACAACATATATCTTTTAATATTAGTTTTCCTAATACATTTTTGGATGTCCATGAAGGTTTCTAATATATTAAGTGATTTGGACAGGGCATGTTTCAAAACTTTATTTAGAACCAACTCCTCTTCTTTAAAAAGATGAGTACCACTAATGTTAATAATACCTGAGCAACCTAGGTTTTTCTTCTCTTTTGCCCTCTTCCTCCTCCCCCCTTGGGTCCCTCGCTTTGATTGTTTAAACTTTTTCTACTTTTTGGAGGTGGTGGAAAAAAATGTGGCCTGTCATCATTTCTGTCACCTCTTGGGAAATCATTATAACCATAATTCTGTCCTTGATAATGATCCCCTCCTGAGGTGTACAATGGATGTTGAGTGATAATCCTATGATTGTCATAGGGATCACAGTCATTATCTGCCAAAGGGTGATACCTATTAGTGGTATTTATTTTATCATAGTTATCTCTAGGGGGGTTATTATAAGGAAAAGACTGGCTTCCTCTAAAAGGGGCACCATTACCATTGTTATATTGAACATTTGTCCCCTCCCCAACCTGGACCTTGGGGGGTAGAATACTGAGCATTGTTATTATAACCACCTCTGGAATTGCCACCATTAGAATGCACTGGCCCTCTAGATGTAGTATGATGAGTGTTTTTGAACAACTTTTCCTGGAATCATTGCCATTCACATGGGTGTTCTTTGAACCTTTATGTATAGTTGCAGGTTCAAGAGATCTGACCCCAATTTCTATCTCATTAGTCTCCACAATGGGCGATTCCTCTTTCACCTGCCACCTGAACACCATGTTACTGGCATAATCCTGTACGCTCCTATTATATTTATTTTTATTCCTTTGCTCTAATTTCTCTTTTTCTAAATTTTCCTAAAATGTTCCGATTTATTCTTATATTCTTCCAGATCCTTAAAGGGAGTGAGTTTATTTTGAAGTTCACAAATCTCTTGGTCCAATCTGGCCAATTTTTTACGCTTCCTCCTTATAAGAAACTGCAGGAATTTTAATCCTACCTCATTAAAATACAAAAACTATTCATGAAGGCCTGCTTCATCAATCTGGGGACTAATATCTCATCACAGACTGCGTGAGACCATTTTATCCCCCACATACTTTTCCAAAAACGTGATATCCCAATTAGCACGTATTTCTGATGACATTACCTTTTTTAACCTCACAAAGATACCACTGAAATCATCATTGGTCTCATTATTACCATAAACTACTCCCTCAATATTCATCGTGTGATTAGTTTTGTATTCAAAAACATCCATTTTACTGGTGAGCTCCGCTGCAGATAATTTGTATCACGCTTAATCAAAAATTCAAAAATATATAAAAACCTGCACTGGAGCATATATACATAGTAAATGATAAAGCAGCCACTTAAGCAATCATGACAAAAAAACTGAAAAACAAAAAAAGGGACAACAAATTTAATATGTGACAAGATAAAGTCAGTCCATGAGGGCCAATCCGCAAAGGCACCAAAAAAGTGTTTAACCACTTGCCGACCAGCGCACGATGATGCACGTCGGCACAATGGCATGGCTGCGCAAATGAGCGTACCTGTACGTCCCCTTTAAATCGTGGGCTAGTGGGTGCGCATGCATGCCACGCACTGCGTGAGCATGCCCGCGGGTCCCATGGACTCGATGTCTGCCAGTGGCCCGTGATCGTGATACAGAGAGGCAGAACGGGGAGATGCCTATGTAAACAAGGCATTTCCCTGTTCTGCCTAGCAACATGACAGGGATCTACTGCTCCCAATGATTGGGAGCAGTGATCTCTGTCATGTTCTAGTGAGCCCATTCCCCCTACAGTTATAACACAGTGAGAGAACACAGTTAAGCCCTTGATCGCCCCCTAGTGTTTAACCCCTTCCCTGCCAGTGTCATTTACACAGTAATCAGTGCAATTTTATATCACTGATCACTGTATACATGTCACTGGTCCCAAAATAATGTCAAAAGTGTCAGATTTGTCCGCTGCAATGTCGCAGTCTCGATAAAAATCGCAGATCGCCCCATTACTAAAAAAAAAAAAAATGAATAATAAAAATTCCATAAATCTATCCCCTATTTTGTAGATGCTATAACTTTTGCGCAAACCAATCAATATGCGCTTATTGCAATTTTTTTACCAAAAATATGCAGAATAAATATCGGCCTAAAGTGAGGACGAAGTTTGTTTTTTTACATATTTTTGGGGCTATTTATTATAGCAAAAAGTAAAAAATATTACTTTTTTTCAAAATTGTCCCTATTTTTTTGTTTATAGTGCAAAAAATAAAAACTGCAGAGGTGATCAAATATTACCAAAAGAAAGCTCTATTTGTGGGAAAAAAAGGATGTCAACTTTGTTTGGCTACAACGTCGCATGGCCGCGCAATTGTCAGTTAAAGCGAGTGCCATATCGCAAAAAGTGTTCTGGTCAGGAAGGGGGTAAATCCTTCCGGGACTGAAGTGGTTAAAGTAATAAAGTCCAAAAAATTTGATCCACAATCCTATCATATGGGTGTCCCCAGACTCCAAACTTCTATGCATCCACTACCAAGTGACAGCAAATAAATAAGCCTCTTACCAGATCCAGTGGACCATCACATGAATGGTAAAAAGCGCTTGTTAAATCTCTTTGATCAGGATGATTCCAGGCACCAGGCATCTGTCCAATCAGGATTTCTCCATCAGCTGGAAGGATATGGTGAAAGATAAAAAATATATACACCCATAGTGTAATCCATAAAAATTATTTATTAAGGAACTGTCAGGGCTGGCTCAGCCCTTCCTTCTCTGAGCTGGCCACTCAGCTGTCGGCTAATTGCCAGCTCTCATCTCTCTCCACAGTTAACCAGCTGTTGTGGATCTGCTCATCAGTCCCGCCTACTTAAACATCTCCAGCTCAGTTCATTCCTGCTTTCGCCTTGGTCACATCTCAAGAAACCATCTCCTGCGTTCCTGTTTAAAGACTGGCTTTGCTGACATCCCTTCTGGCTCCTTATCCTGCTTGCTGTTCCTCTACTTAGATCCCTGACTTCTGGCCTGGCTGATTACCCAATCTGGTTACTGAACTCTGGCTTGGCTGTCTACCTGATCCAGTTACTGGACTCTGGCTATGCTTTGACTACGCTTACTCTATTTACCTTTTTATTTTTTTTTAATAAACAAGTGTGATTTTACTGCACTTCTGTCTTGGTCTGATTCATGGTTTCTGACAGTAGGCGAAGGCCATGAATTCAGAAGATACAGTCAATCCACTTGTTGGTAATATTTTTTCCAGATTGGATGAGCAAGATCACCGCATGGATCAGTTTGCCATGGTGTTACAAATGCTCCTGAGTCACACGGCTCACCTGGAATCCCCCACTGTGGCTGCTCTGGTACAACCTGAGTTGCAGGCCATCCCTGCTGCTGCACCAGTCTCTGTGCAGGCACCCGCCTTGAGTATTACCTCTATAAGAGGTATGTCTGGTTCCGCCCCGCTTCCCCAGCAATTTGGGGGCAATCCAGTTTAATGCAGAGGGTTTCTCAACCAAGTTGAAATATACTTTGAGAGGCATTTTCCACGGACAGAAGAAAAGTAGGGTTAGTGATATCTTTGCTTTCTGAGAGAACCTTGGCCTGGGCTAACCCTCTATGGGAGATGCAAAAACCTGTTGTCTTGAGATACCCTGAGTTTGTGGCCTCCTTTAAAAGGGTATTTGACGTTTCTGCACGCTCCGCTTCTGCGGCCTCATGTCCATCAAACAGAATACGAGAACTGTTGCCGACTACGCCATTGAGTTCCGTACTCTGGCAGCAGAGGTTGCTTGAAACAATGAGGCCCTTGTGGCTGCTTCTTCTCATGGTCTCTAGGATTCCATCAAGGATGAGATAGCAGCCCAAGATATACCCACTGAGCTGGAGAGCTTGATCTCGTTTGCCATCCTCATTGACTCCAGACTCAGAGAAAGACTTTCTTTTAAGGAGCGCTTGCGGAAGCCTCCTGTACATTTGCCTCCAAGCTTTGCAGTCTCACCCGTGCCTCCCTCACCTCCCATGCCTCCTGGTATCGAGTAGGTCAGTGAAGATGAACCCATGCACTTGGGCTTCACGCGTCTCTCTGCGGATGAGAGAGCCTTTAGGAGGAGAGAGAGATTGTGCTTTTATTGTGGCCAGGCAGGTCACTTTTTGAAGTCTTGTCCTACCCGTCCTGGGAACATCCGAACCTTGAGGTCCTGTCATGGACAGACCTTAGGTGGTGTTGTGTCATCCCCAGTTATCCAGAAGGATAAGCCCCTGGTTTCAGCAACCCTTTCTTGGGCTAAGTCATCTATCGAGATACAGACTCTAATCGACTCTGGGGCTGCAGGCCTGTTCATTGATGCTGCTAGGGATGAGCCGAACACCCCCCGGTTCGGTTCGCTCCAGAACCTGCGAACAGACCGAAAGTTCGCATGAACGTTAGAACCCCATTGACGTCTATGGGACTCGAACGATCAAAATCAAAAGTGCACATTTTAAAGGCTAATTTGCATGGTATTGTCCTAAAAAGGGTTTGGGGACCCGGGTCCTACCCTAGGGGACATGTATCAATGCAAAAAAAACTTTTAAAAACGGCCGTTTTTTCGGGAGCAGTGATTTTAATGATGCTTAAAGTAAAAAAAAAAAAGTGAAATATTCCTTTAAATATAGTACCTGGGGGGTGTCTATAGTATGCCTGTAAAGTGACGCGTGTTTCCCGTGTTTAGAACAGTCCCTGCACCAAATGTCATTTTTAAAGGAAAAAATCTCATTTAAAACTGCTTGCGGGTTTAATGTAATGTCAGGTCCTGGCAATATGGATGAAAATCAGTGAGACAAACGGCATGGGTACCCCCCAGTCCATTACCAGGCCCTTTGGGTCTTGTATGGATATTAAGGGGAACCCCGCACCCAAATCAAAATAAGGAAAGGTGTGGGGCCACCAGGCCCTATATACTCTGAACAGCACTATACAGGCGGTGCAAACAAGACAGGGACTGTAGGTTTGTTGTTAAGTAGAATCTGTTTGTAATTTTGAACGGGTACATTTTTTAACGTGTTTAGCTCCAGCCAAAAAATCTTTTTTAAGCTTTTTGGAAAATATAGGGAAGGGTTATCACCCCTGTGACATTTGTTTTTCTGTCTTTCCTCCTCTTCAGAAGATTTCACCTCACTTTTTGTCCCAATGAAAAATGTTTTTTGAAAATTTGGGGTTTTTTGTGGAACAAGGATTGGAAAGCATCAGTGGAAAGGAGAAATGTTTTTTCCCATATTAACTCTTACAGGAGAGAATTTCCCTTCCTAGGGGTAAATTTCATCTCACTTCCTGTTGTCTCCTTCCGTTTGCAAGTAGGAGTCGTTTCTAAGTTAGATGTTTGAAAGTAGGGTCCTGCCCTATATACTCAGCAGAAATTTGGGCCTTAGGTGTTGTTGTGGCCACAACACTGTAAGCCCTCACAGGGCCCTGCTGTGAAATATTAGATCAAGAATTGTAATTACATGCCCCTGTTGAACAGGAGCTGAAAAATTAGGCCTTAGGCACTGGTGCTGGTGCCACAACACTGCAACCCCTCACAGACACTCTAGTTGGAACGCAGGAACGAGCCCTGCTGCAAAGTATTGCATCAAAAATTGTAATTACACGCCCCTGTTAAACAAGGGCTGAAAAATTGGGCCTTAGGCACTGGTGCTGGTGCCACAACACTGCAACCCCTCACAGACACTCTAGTTGGAACGCAGGAACGAGCCCTGCTGCAAAGTATTGCATCAAAAATTGTAATTACACGCCCCTGTTAAACAGGGGCTGAAAAATTGTGCCTTAGGCACTGGTGGTGGTGCCCAGAACCAAAAATGTTCTTACAAGCTATCAGCGTGATGATTGAGGAGGAAGAGGATAATTACTCAGGGATAGTCACTCAGCATCAGCATAGGCAGTCTTTGAAGGGATCTGAGATTTCAAAAAAAATTATTCGGTTACATCAGCATCAGGTGCTTGGTAGTTGGTGGTGATCCAAGACTGATTCATTTTTATGAAGGTCAGTCGATCGACCGAGTCAGTGGACAGACGCACCCTGTGATCGGTTACCATGCCTCCAGCAGCACTGAATGTGCGTTCCGAAAGAACGCTGGATGCAGGACAGACCAGTAGCTCAATTGCATACTGTGCAAGCTCTGGCCAGTGATCCATCCTCATGACCCAGTAACCCAGAGGATTTTCGGTGGGAAAGGTGTCCAAGTCTGATCTTGCCCCTAGGTATTCCTGCACCATGTAAAACAGACGCTGGCGATGGTTGCTGGAACCGATCATACCTTGGGGCTGCGGACCAAAAAATTGTCTGAACGCATCGGTCAGACGGCCACCTTCTCCACCGCTCCTTCTTTGACTGACCGAAGCCTCAGCAACACGTTGTCCAGAAACAGGAGTTTGTAACCTCCCAGTCTCTGGGAACGCGTTGCACAGACCTTTCTGCAAGGCCTCCCGAAGATGTTTCATCCTCTGCTCCCTCTGCGATGGCAAGATAAGGTCCGCAACCTTACCCTTGTAACGTGGATCAAGGAGGGTTGCCAGCCAGTATTGGTCCTTCTCCTTGATATCACGAATACGAGGTTCCTTACGCAGGCTTTGCAGGATCAGGGAGGCCATGCAGCGTAGGTTTGCTGAGGCATTCGGTCCGGAGTCCTCTGGGTCACTAAGGACGACATGGTCCGCAGCCACCTCCTCCCAGCCACGTACAAGTCCATGTATTTCTTGGGACTGATCCCTTAAAGACTGCTGCTGATGCTGAGTGACAGGCTCCACCTCCATACTGACACAATCTTCCTCCTCCTCCTCCTACTCTTCCTGTGTGATCGGCGGGCACGCAGAAACACTGTCTGGATAAAGGGGGCCTTGAGAGCTAAGGAAGTCCTCCTCTTCCTGCCTCTGTTCTGCCTCAAGTGCCCTGTCCATTATTCCACGCAGCGTGTGCTCCAACAGGTGGACAAGGGGGACAGTGTCACTGATGCATGCACTGTCACTGCTCACCATCCTCGTGGCCTCCTCAAATGGTGACAGGACAGTGCATGCATCCCTGATCATGGCCCACTGGCGTGGGGAAAAAAAACAAGCTCCCCTGACCCTGTCCTGGTGCCATAGTTGCACAGGTACTCATTGATGGCCCTCTGCTGCATGTGCAAGCGCTGCAGCATGGCCAACGTTGAGTTCCACCTGGTGGGCATGTCACAGATTAGGCGGTTCTTGGGCAGGTTAAACTCCTTTTGGAGGTCCATCAGCCGAGCACTGGCATTATATGACCGGCGGAAATGCACACAGACTTTCCTGGCCTGCCTCAGGACATCCTGTAAGCCCGGGTACCTGCCCAAGAACCGCTGCACCACCAAGTTAAGGACGTGAGCCAAACAGGGCACATGGGTCATTTGTCCCTGTCGGAGGGCAGAGAGGAGGTTGGTGCCATTGTTGCAAACCACCATTCCTGCCTTAAGTTGGCGTGGCGTCAACCACCTCTGAACCTGCCCCTGCAGAGCTGACAGAACCTCTGCCCCAGTGTGGCTCCTGTCCCCCAAGCACACCAGCTCAAGCACCGCATGGCATCTTTTGGCCTGCGTACTTGCGTAGCCCCTTGAATGGCTACGGAGCACCGCTGGTTCCGAGGACAAAGCACATGAAGAGGCTATGGAGGAAGAAGAAGAGGAGGGGGTGGAGGAGAGAGGTGTGTCACAATCATTAGCATTTTGGAGGCGTGGTGGCGGAACAACCTCCAACACTACTGCACCTTGTCCTGCATCCTTTCCAGCTGCCAGTAGAGTCACCCAATGCGCCGTGAAACTTAGGTAACGTCCCTGTCCTTAGGTAACATGCCTGCTGGACCATGAGTCAGCGGTAATATGCACCTTACCGCTGACCGCCCTGTTCAGCGAGGCATGGACATTGCCTTCCACATGCCGGTACAGAGCCGGAATCGCCTTCTGTGAGAAAAAAGTGGCGTTTGGGTACCTGCCACTGAGGAACCGCACATTCCACAAACTCACGGAAGGGGGCAGAGTCTACCAACTGAAAAGGCAGCAGTTGAAGTGCTAGCAATTTTGCCAAGCTAGCATTCAACCCCTGGGCATGTGGATGGCTGGGAGCAAACTTCTTTCGGCGGTGCAGCAGCTGGGGCAGGGAAATTTGCCTGGTACAATCTGACGTCGGTGTACCAAAAGCAGATTGCCCACAAGTACTTGGCTGTGACACACCTAATTCTACACCTTCATTCCTCTCAGTGCAGGTCTCAGAGAGGACTGAAGGTCTAGTGGGGTTGGAAATCTCAGCTGATGAGGAGCAAGGAGAGGTCCTCTTTGTTCTTTGGTGTGGGTCTTTTAGATACGCTTGCCAACGAACTGCATTGCAGGTCAACATATGTCTGGCCAAGCATGTGGTACCCAAGCGGGAGATGTTTTGGCCACGTGAGATACGTTTGAGACATATGTTGCAAATAGCAGCAGTGCGATCTGATGCACTCGTCTCAAAAAAGGCCCACACTAAAGAACTTTTGGAATAACGCGCAGAGACTGCAGCGCCCTGCACATGTGGAGCTTTGGGGTGTGATGCAGTCAATGTGCTGCCCTTAGGCTGGCCCCTGGAGGGCATCCTGCCTCGTTGGTGATGTGCCACCTCCTCCTCCTCCTCTCTCCTATCAGGCACCCACGTTGAGTCAGTGACCTCATCATCCCCTCCCTCCTCATCACTGGAGCAAACCTGGCAGTATGCTGCAGCAGGGGGAGCATAACTGCCAGATTGCTGTCCTTCTTGGGCACCCCCTCTGTCCGTGCTCATGTTACTGCCTTCATCGAGCTCAGTATCATCATCAGAGCCTTCCAAACGCTGGGCATCCTCCTGGAGCATGTACCCAACACTGTGGTCAAACAGTTCGAGGGACTCCTCAGGAGGACATGGTGGGGCTAGGGAAGGAGTCACTGATGACATTGAGCCGAGGGAAGAGGCCGCTGCTTTGCCAGACAAAGTACCCTGGGCATGGGTGAGAGAGGATGAGGAGGATGAGGACGGCTTGGTCATCCACTCGACCAAGTCTTCCGCATGTTGCGGCTCAACACGGCCAGCTGCCGAAAAAAAGGCCAAGCGTGTCCCATGGCCACGTGCTGATGAGGATGCACCGTCTCCACAACCAGCACTAGACACAGAGCCTGCTTGCCCTCTCTTATTGGCTTGTGACTGTCTGCCTCTCCTTCTTGGCCTTCCAGACATACTAAAGGTATATATATATATATATACTGATACTGCAGCTAGCAAAATCAACTGCCTGCCTGTAGTATGAGAACACCACCAACCTTCTACAGGTAGCTTTAGCTGAACACTGTGAGGTGGACGCACCCCACTAACTTGTAGGTTTAGCTGAACACTGTGAGCAGGACACACCCCACTAACTTGTAGGTTTAGCAGAACACTGTGAGCAGGACGCACTGCACTAACTGTAAATAGTCTAGCTGCCTGACTGTGGTACTAATAGGATCAAAAGAACACCAGCAATTTTCTTCAGGTAGCTTTATATACTGTAACAAGACAAGCCTGCCTGTCAGTAAGAAGATAACAGGAACGGATCTAGCTGAACACTGTGAGCAGGACGCACTGCACTAACTGTAAATAGTCTAGCTGCCTGACTGTGGTACTAATAGGATCAAAAGAACACCAGCAATTTTCTTCAGGTAGCTTTATATACTGTAACAAGACAAGCCTGCCTGTCAGTAAGAAGATAACAGGAACGGATCTAGCTGAACACTGTGAGCAGGACGCACTGCACTAACTGTAAATAGTCTAGCTGCCTGACTGTGGTACTAATAGGATCAAAAGAACACCAGTAATTTTCTTCAGGTAGCTGTAAATACTGTAACAAGACAAGCCTGCCTGTCAGTAGGAAGATAACAGGAACGGATCTAGCTGAACACTGTGAGCAGGATGCACTGCACTAACTGTAAATAGTCTAGCTGCCTGACTGTGGTACTAATAGGATCAAAAGAACACCAGTAATTTTCTTCAGGTAGCTGTAAATACTGTAACAAGACAAGCCTGCCTGTCAGTAGGAAGATAACAGGAACTGATCTAGCTAAACTGAATACAGTGTATATATATATATATGCAACACCTGGGATGCATATATATACACAATACACTGTAAGTGCAGCTAACTGACTGACTGTCCTGCCTAATCTAGCTAACTCAAATGAAATGACACTGTCTCTCTCTCTCTCTATCTCTCAGCACACCGGAACACACTGCACAGGGCCGCCGTGTAGGCGGCCTTATATAGTGTGGGGCGTGTTCTAAACCCCCTGAGCCATAATTGGCCAAAGCCACCCTGGCTTTGGCCAATTACGGCTCTCTGTTCAGGCGGCGCTGTGATTGGCCAAGCATGCGGGTCATAGTGCATGCTTGGCCAATCATCAGCCAGCAATGCACTGCGATGCCGCAGTGAATTATGGGCCGTGACGCGCCACACGAATTTGGTGCGAACGGCCCATATCGTTCGCAATTCGGCGAACGACCGAACAGCCAATGTTCGAGTCGAACATGGGTTCGACTCGAACACGAAGCTCATCCCTAGATGCTGCCTTTGTATCAAAGCACTCGATTCCACTGCAGCTGCGTGACACTCCACTTGCCATTAAGGCTGTGGACGGGAAACCTCTACAGCCTGCCCATGTGACTCATGAGACGGTTCCATTGTCCATGGCCGTAGGGGCTCTTCACCATGAGATAATCCAATTCCAAGTGATTTCCTCTCCTAAGTTTCCGGTGGTTATGGTTGTCTTTGACAAAGGTCAAGCCGGTAGTTTGCCTCCACACTGGCCATATGATTGCACAATTCACCTTCAACCTGGTGCCACTTCCCTTTGTGGCCGGATTCACCCTTTTGTCGGTCTTGAAGGATAAAGCCATGGAGGAGTATGTTGCAGAAGCACTTTCTCGGGGTTTTATCCACAAATCCTTGTCTCCTGCTGGTGTTGGATTCTTCTTTGTGAAGAAGAGGAGCGGTGAACTGAGACCTTGTATTGATTAGACTGGTCTCAATCGTTACACGATTAAGAATGCCTACCTGATCTCGTTGATTACAGAGTTATTTGACCGCCTCAAGGGAGCAACAGTTTTCACTAAGCTTGATCTGAGAGGGGCTTACAATCTCGTGAGGATTAAGGAGGGCGACAAGTGGAAAACTGCATTTAATACCAGAACAGGCCATTATGAGTATCTCGTAATGCCTTTTGGCCTTTGTAACGCCCCAGAAGTTTTCCAGGAATTTATTAACGATGTCCTCCGAGATTTGTTGCAGTTATGTGTGGTGGTTTATCCCAATGATATCCTCATATTTTCCAAGTCCCTGGAGAGCCACCACACAGATGTCTGTTGTGTGCTTCAGAAATTAAGAGAGAACCATCTCTATTGTAAACTCAAGAAGTGTGAGTTCCATCGGGAACAGGTTAAATTCCTGGGCTATGTAATTTCCACTGCTGCTTTTTCAATGGACCCAGAGAAACTTTCGGCAGTCCTACAGTGGCCTCGAACCGTGGGGTTACATCCTCTGCAGCATTTCCTGGGTTTTGCCAACTATTATTGGAAGTTTATTCGTAACTTCTTGTCTCTGGTCAAGCCCCTGACCGACATGACCAGAAATAACGGTAACACACAGAGTTGGTCTCCGGAGTCCATTAAGGCCTTTGAAAGTCTCAAGGCTGCCTTTATTTCTGCTCCTGTGTTGGCATATCCTGATCCTATGTTACCTTTTATCCTTGAGGTTGATACTTCTGATTCTGGTGTTGGCTCCCTTCTGTCTCAACGTCCTACCTCTGAGAGTGCTATGCATCCTTGTGGCTACTTTTCCAAGAAATTGTCACCTGCCGAGTGCAATTACGAGATTGGTGACAGAGAGCTGTTGGCAATCATTTTAGCCCTGAAAGAATGGAGACATCTCCTTGAAGGCACCACTGTGCCGGTTCTCATTCTTACCGACCATAAGAATCTCACATTTTTGTCTGAGGCTAAACGCCTCTCTCCCAGAAGGGCACGGTGGGCTCTTTTCTTGTCAAGTTTCAATTACATTGTCTCATTCTTACCCGGTACTAAGAATGTAAGGGCTTATGCCTTGTCACGACAATTTTCCTCCACTTCCAAGTTGGAGTCAGTTCCGGTGCCTATGATTCCTTCTGATCGTATTCTGGCTACGGTTCACACCAGTCTTACTTTTCCTTTGGGTGACAAAATTCTTGCTGCTCAGGTCGATGCTCCTCCTGAGAAACCTTGTGACCGCTGCTTTGTCCCAGAGTGTTTCCGTACTGCCATGCTCCAGACTTACCATTCTCCCAAGGCAGCTGGCCACCCTGGTAAGAATCAAATCATTTGAGCCATTTCCCAACAATTCTGGTGGCCTAGTCTACATGTTTAGGTAGCTGCCTTCATAGCTGCCTGTTCCATGTGTGCTCAGAGTAAGACTCCACGACACCTTCCAGTGGGCCTCCTACAACCCATACGCAATGGAGAGAGGCCCTGGACCCACCTGTCTATGGATTTCATTTTGGAGTTGCCCAACTCCCAAGGCAACACAATTATCCTTATGGTGGTTGACCGGTTCTCAAAGATGTGTCATTGTAAAAAGAAAAGGGAATTTTCCCCCAAGAGGAAGGGGTTTTCTAGGCAGCAAACAACTGATACAGATGGTATAAAATTATGGTTTAAAAGGTAACGTTATTGGGACAAAAGACAGTAGAGTAAAAAACATGAACTGTGTACAAAAAATTATAAAAACACAGGAGCATTTATAGGGCTACTCATGAATTATGCAATAAACAAGCGCTTGGATAGGTCTGAGGCGTTTTGACCCCATCGGGTCTTCTTCAGAGGAAATGTATGCACTGTAGGGAAATTTTATATGCGTGAAAATAATACCAATGCATTTATGCACAGTTATATGTAATAATTGTAAGAATTTAAAGCATAATTATCGAAAATATGTGTATAGCCATATCTTCTGGGCCTAATGCTTTCAGAGAACCTCCACCATTCGGTCCCAGCCTGGAGCCCCCCGGTCCGCCAACACTCCGAGGGGGGAGGCCAAACAGAAACTGCGCAACTTACGGTGAATTACACATATGGGATGCCCTGCGCTTGGTAAGGGGCATGTGGGTCAGCAGCACCTGTGATCTGGACATCAAGCAATAACACAAGTCAGTGCATATAGAAAATGTGATTATGATCTATTTGTGTATACTTATATGAATCAAATAATAATGATGATCATACTTTCATAGAATTTTTTAGCTGTTTTGCCTGAATTGTAACAGCGATTAAAGTTTATAAATAAATAATCAAAAATTAAAAATTATTGACATATATATAAGTGTACTATGTGTATTACAAAAAATGCATTGGAAAAAATGAGAAGAAAAGAGAGAAAGAAGAAACAAAGAAAAGGAAAAGAAAGGGAAAGAAAAAAAGAAGGAAAGAAAGAGGAGAAGAAAAAGAAAAGAAAAAAAAAAGAAAAAAAGGAGGGGTGTGAGGGGGGGGAAGGGTTAGCGGAAAAAGTAGTGAGGAATGGGGCGGGAAAGGGAAGGGAGTGAGGGGGAAAGGGCGGGGAGGGAGGACAGTGGGGGAAACAAACATGGGAAGAAAAGGAAAAAAAAAAAAAGAAAAGGAGAAGGAATGAAAACATGAAGAAAGGAGACAGAAGAAAGGAAGGGGGAAGGAAAGGAGAGACATAGTCAGCAGGGAAAAGAGGAGTAGAGTTAGATAAAGAAAGTATAAAAGAAATAGAAAGCAATCACAATGTGAGAAAACCAGCTGGTGAGATGGACAATATAAGTGAGTGAAAGGATGAATGTGAAAGAAAAAAAAACACAAAACGAACAAAAAGAATGCCAGTATAGGTGAAGTAATCAAGGTGATTTACCTGGAGGTGCCCAGCATGTAAGCAGCACACCAATGTGCAAAGGTAATCTGTTGGGATTACGCAGGTTATGTGTGTAGTAAGCTAAAATAGGAATATGTGAAAAGTGTTAATGTCATAAAGTCTAGAAAGGGAAATAATAAAGTATGAAGGGTAAAGAAGTACCTGTAATAGAGGAGCCCCTATGTAGCTGTGCTTCCTGCTGGAGCAGTGGGGATCAAATGAGAGATCCCATAGGGAGATGCTCTCCTTAAGTATGGTAAATGAAGCACTGATTGGTTGCTGATGGAAACCACAGGTGCACGCCGGCCACCCCCACCTTACTTACCCCGCAGGGACAGTGTTGACAATGTCAACACTCCACGTGTAGTTCACCCGGCGTTCCGAAAGAAGCTGTCCCGGCAGCCTTGACACCTGAGTCAGGACATGAACTGTGAGCTTCAATTTAGTTGATCCATAGAGTTCATTTTTTCTTTTGTCTTTATTATTTTTCTTACATAATTCACATATCTCACTGTATACATAATGAGTCAATTTGTGGGTGATGAATGCGATGCTCTGATGCAAAACTATGAATCCACCTTTGCACAAGGAGAACAGAGAGATCTATCCCTCTCTTCTTTGTTTCAAAAACTTACTAAGGTTTTGGAAAAGAAATCGGCCCTCTTTTGGCACATTAAAACTTTTAAAAAATACACTGAAGCAAGATCAGTCCGTCCGGATTACGAATTCAGATATTTCCAAATATAGACTAAGTAAGTAGTGAATGCAAAGTTGAATGGGAAGCCAATTTAAAGCTTTGCTCCATGAAGATGATGGCTATCCTCTCTCGGGAGTATAGCAAGCAGATTGCACTTTTGGATAAAGGAATTGCGGAGTTGGAATTGGCATTATTGCCATATACCAAACACGCTATGTTTGTGCAACTGCAAAATGATCTAAAAAATACCCTATTTGCATTTAATCAGGGTATTTTACAAACTATAGAAACCCAATTTCTGCGTGACAAATCAGCGTTCTAAGAGGGGCACGCCTATCGATGGAATGTCCATCCGATATCATTAGGGAAAAACCACACTTCCAGAGAACAACAAAATAGACCAAAAACCCCAAGCCCACTCCCCACGTTGGGCGGAACTCCCTTCCTTCCCAGCGTGGCCAAGGTCGCGGTAAACAGAAGAGAGATCATGCTAACAGAGGTTCAACCGAACAAGACAGTAAAAAATGCATTGTGGACGCCTGTCCACAAAATATACGCTCTATATCTGGTGATGAGCGTCCTGGCCCGCCCGTGGATATGGATCCATCCACGGATTCGGACCAAAACGCTCACTCCCGGTCTCTGTGAACTCAGTCACTCACTACATGAATTGACTGAAAATCCCCATCTGACCCCAACTTCGGATCAATCCATACCGACTGTACCAAAACCTTTAAACTCCACACGGGGGACTCTGTTCCCCACAAATAAACAGAGTGGGCAAAGGCATGGATCCATTTGTTGTATGAATACCTCCAACCTCCTAAGTGTGATAAATTTATCCTCCTACAATTTATCTTTAGCAGAAATACAAATTCTGTCACGAGGACTCACTTTTTGTCCGGAACAGAATTTTGACGTTTTTGAAGCTATCACAGACATACAGCTTTTCGCGCGCAGACTGCTTTTGAAATATCTGCAAGCAAAAGGCGACTCCCAAGAAGACACCACAGATTGGTCACTATATAGCATGCGGGAAATTAAGGCCCTACGAGATCTGACACTCCTATATCAAGAAAACAATACGGTTGATCTTATAGATTAAATCAATTTAGATGCTTTGTTACGGGATGTTAATCCACCTCCACACAATTCCGCTACTATGTTTAAAAAGGCATCCACTAAATTTTCTCCTGCAAACACCAATCCTAATGTAAACATTTTTCTCCAACAAACTATTCGGGATATATGCAAAATATCACGTACAAAATGCAATCCCCATAATTTATCTTTTGATGAGTATGAGGCCCTGAAATCATTGAAAAAGAATTCTACCATTGTCATAAAACCCTCTGACAAGGGTGGCAATGTGGTCATCATGGACAATCTAAGTTATACAACCATGTGTCTAAATATTCTAAAGAAACGAGATTGGTACAAACAAATCTGCATTTTGAGTATTAATCAATATCATACAGCTTTCTACCAAATGGTAGATCAAGCCTTTTTTAAAGGCCTTATCACTAAAGACACATATGATTACATCCGTATCAAACATCCCAAAGTGGCTACTTTCTATAGCCTACCAAAAATTCATAAGAACCAGGCCGACCCACCCGGTCGCCCCATTGTCTCAGGAAATGGGTCAATATCCGAGAACCTCAGCTGGGTCATCGATGCCCATCTTCAGCCTCTTGTCCACTCATTGCCTTCCTTTGTGAAGGATACAATACATTTTTTGCAAATCCTTGATAATCTTGAAATCTCGGATCATCCCATCCTTGTCACTATTGACGTTGAGGCTTTGTACAGCAGCATCCCCCACAATTTGGGGTTGGCGGCTATACAAAAAATTCTCCAACGAAGTCCACACTGTGATCCAGCTATGAATGGATTCATTCTTACTGGCCTGCGATACATCCTGTATCATAATTTTTTCAGCTTTGACAACTCCCACTACCTCCAGGTGCAGGGTGTAGCAATGGGGACATGTTGTGCCCCCTCATATGTGTACCTGTACCTGGGGGAGTGGGAGAAGTCCCTCCTAGGCGTCGGAGGACTCGTCGAGTACACTAGCCACATCTACCAATGTCTACGGTACATCGACGACATCTTCGTCGTCTGGGAGGGACCAGAGGCTAAACTTATGGATTTCTTCAACTCAATGAATGTGAACGATTATGGCTTAAAATTCACCATGACCCACAGTTGTGAAAGTGTCACCTTTTTGGACGTTTTGGTTAAAACGACCCCTGAAAACAAGCTCACTACCGCCTTGTTCCACAAAAGCACTGCTGGTAACACGGTGCTAGATGCTACGAGCTTTCATCCAACATCATTGAAGAATTCTATTCCTTACGGGCAATATTTGCGACTTCGTCGCATTTGCTCCATGGATGCATTTTTCAAAGAAGAGGCTGGGCTCCTCCAAAGCCGCCTCCTGTCACGTGGATACAGTAGACCTTGCCTGAAAAAGGCATATAATAAAGCAATGGGACAATCTCGAGCTACTTTGTTGCACAAACCCAAATCCCGTGATTCTTCAAATCCAACCCGTATAATCATGCGTTTCTCACGCCAACATGTCACCATCAAAAACATTTTGCAGAAGCATTTGAGCATTTTGACTGATGATCCCACACTAAAAACTCTCCTCCCTAAACAACCCTCAATAACCTTTAGGAGGGCTACTTCCCTCAAAGACATGCTTGTCCAAAGCGAATTTAAAGATCAACATAAAAGATTCAAACAATGCCACATTCCTGGTTCATTTCCCTGCGGCCACTGCACATTTTGCCCACTTATTAAGGAAGGCCAAATCTTTCCGTCTCCCCAATAGAGAAATATTTAAGCCGTCGCACTTCGCAAATTGCCAAACCTGCGGGGTGGTATATTTTATGGAGTGCAACTGCGTGCCTATTACATCGGCAAAACAAAGCAAGAACTTTGGCGACGAATATCTAAACACATGTACAGAATGGAAATTGGAAACAGATATCTCCCCATTGGGAGACATGTTGTTTTTGAACACAACTATAAGGTGCCCAATGTAACCTTTACAGTGCTTCAGAAAGTACAAATACCAGACAAGGGAGGTGACTGGAATAAGGTCCTGCTCCAAAAAGAGCAAAAATGGATCTTCCAGTTACAGGCTATGTCACCCCCTGGACTTAACAAATCAATCTCTTTCGCCCCCTTTCTTCTGAGGTTTTTCCTCAGGCAAAACACACTAAATATACCGTGGTAAAAATTACATATTAATAGCCACTGATACTATAATTTTTTTTTATTTTTTATGTTTGTTGTACTGTATTTCATATGTCCTTCTGTTTCCCCCATGTAAACTGTACATAAATGTGTTTTTTACTATAAGACAATGACTTGTAATTTTCCCTACTATATGTACATCTTAATGGATGTGCAATAACAACATATGTCGCTCTGTATTAGGAATAGATGATGTGAAGACAAACTATGGACTCTTTGAATACATTTCAAATAGCTCCCAGTTTCTGTAAATCTTCATCCCATACCAATCACACTATGGGTTAAAGCAGGCGTTTATATTCTCTGCAAAAAAATGTGACAATTTCAAACATGCCTTGGTTTCCGTTTGGTGTCTCAGGTATACCCTTTAAATTTATTATTGCTGTAAGACTTTTACACCTTCTTGCATCCAGGTCCAGACCTGGGCTCCCGGTCCAGCTATCTCCCCCTCCAGGTGCGTTGGCTGCACCACTGTGCTTCTTCCTGGCAGGGGGAGACCGGCGTAGGGCCCTGCACCTATCTACACGTCCACTAGGGGGCTGAACCCTCTGGGACGTGATTTCTCCCTGCCAGTGGTGTCCTGAATCCTTCCGGGCACCGTTTCCGTGCCCGCACGCGCACTGCGGTGCGCACGTGTGCGCGTGATGTCACGACGCCACGTCATTACGTCGGAAAGGACGGCGGAGCCGGGACAGCGTCTTTCAGAACGCCGGATGAACTACACATTGAGTGTTGACATTGTCAACACTGTCCCTGCAGGGGTAAGTAAGGTGGGGGTGGCCGGCGTGCACCTGTGGTTTCCATCAGCAACCAATCAGTGCTTAATTTACCATACTTAAGGAGAGCAGCTCCCTATGGGATCTCTCATTTGATCCCCACTGCTCCAGCAGGAAGCACAGCTACATAGGGGCTCCTCTATTACAGGTACTTCTTTACCCTTCATACTTTATTATTTCCCTTTCTAGACTTTATGACATTAACACTTTTCACATATTCCTATTTTAGCTTACTACACACATAACCTGCGTAATCCCAACAGATTACCTCTGCACATTGGTGTGCTGCTTACATGCTGGGCACCTCCAGGTAAATCACCTTGAGTACTTCACCTATACTGGCATTCTTTTTGTTCGTTTTGTGTTTCCTTTTCATTCACATTCATCCTTTCACTCACTTATATTGTCCATCTCACCAGCTGGTTTTCCCACATTGTGATTGCTTTCTATTTCTTTTATACTTTCTTTATCTAACTCTACTCCTCATTTCCCTACTGACTATGTCTCTCCTTTTCTTCCCCCTTCCTTTCTTCTGTCTCCTTTCTTTATGTTTTCATTCCTTCTCCTTTTCTTTTTATTTTATTTTCCTTCTCTTCCCATCTTTGTTTCCTCCACTGTCCTCCCTCCCCGCCCTTTCCCCCTCACTCCCTTCCCTTTCCCGCCCCATTCCTCACTACTTTTTCCGCTAACCCTTCCCCCCCCCCCACACCCCTCCTTTTTTTCTTTTTTTTTTTTTCTTTTCTTTTTCTTCTCCTCTTTCTTTCCTTCTTTTTTTCTTTCCCTTTCTTTTCCTTTTCTTTGTTTCTTCTTTCTCTCTTTTCTTCTCATTTTTTCCAATGCATTTTTTGTATTACACATAGTACACTTATATATATGTCAATAATTTTTAATTTTTGATTATTTATTTATAAACTTTAATCGCTGTTACAATTCAGGCAAAACAGCTAAAAAATTCTATGAAAGTATGATCATCATTATTATTTGATTCATATAAGTATACACAAATAGATCATAATCACATTTTCTATATGCACTGACTGGTGTTATTGCTTGATGTCCAGATCACAGGCGCCGTTGACCCACGCACCCCTTGCCAAGCGCAGGGCATCCCATAGGTGTAATTCACCGTAAGTTGCACAGTTTCTGTTTGGCCTCCCTCCTCGGGGTGTTGGCGGACCGGGGGGCTCCAGGCTGGGACCGAATGGTGGAGGTTCTCTGAAAGCATTAGGTCCAGGAGATATGGCTATACACATATTTTCGGTAATTATGCTTTAAATTCTTACAATTATTACATATAACTGTGCATAAATGCATTGGTATTATTTTCACACATATAAAATTTCCCTACAGCGCATACATTTCCTCTGAAGAAGACCCAATGGGGTCGAAACGCGTCAGACCTATCCAACCGCATATTTTTTGCATAATTCATGTGTAGCCCTAAATATGCTCCTGTGTTTTTATAATTTTTTGTACACAGTTCATGCTTTTTACTCTACTGTCTTTTGTCCCAATAAAGTTACCTTTTAAACCATAACTTTATACCATCTGTATCAGTTGTTTGCTACCTAGAAAACCCCTTCCTCTTGGGGGACAATTCCCTTTTTTTTCCTGAACTTTTTTGGGGTCTGCAGCCATTTCCCTCTCCCAAGTGTCTCCCTTTTTCATTAGATGTGTCATTGTATTCCACTTAAGAAGTTGCCCACTTCTAAGGAACTGGCTTCCATTTTTGCTCAGGAGATCTTTTGCTTACATGAGCTACCCAAGGTGATTGTCTTGGACAGGGGTAGTCAGTTTGTGTCCCAGTTCTGGGGAGCCTTTTGGGCACAGCTGGGAATTCAGCTTGCTTTCTCCTCTGCGTATCACCCGCAGTCTAATGGGCTCACAGAACGAGCCAATCAGTCCTTGGAGCAATTCCTACGTTGCTATATTTCTGCCCATCACAACAACTGGTCAGACCTATTACCATGGGCAGAGTTTGCTCACAACAGTGCTTTGAATTCTGCTTCGCGATTGTCTCCGTTTATGGCGAATTATGGTTTCCAACCTTCCATATTGCCTGACATGTTTGTTCCTGCGCTAGAGGAGCATCTCTGTGGTCTTCGTTCCACTTGGGCACAAGTCCAGGAGGCTTTGCGTCATGCTAATGATAGGTACAGACTCCATGCTGACCGCAAATGCCTGCCTGCGCCTTCCTACCAGGTTGGGGACAGGGTCTGGCTGTCATCTCGCAACCTCCGACTTCGTGTTCCCTCACTGAAGTTCTCACCTGGTTACTGAACTCTGGCTTGGCTGATTACCCGATCTGGTTTCTGAACTCTGGCTTGGCTGACTACCCAATCTGGTTACTGGACTCTGGCTATGCTTTGACTATGCTTACTCTATTTACCTTTTTATTTTTATTAATAAACAAGTGTGATTTTACTGTACTTCTGTCTTGGTCTGGTTCATGGTTTCTGACAGGAACATGAGAGCATGCGACACAACACTTGCAAAAGCATCCACACTAAAGTTCAAGTAAAATGGGCAAAAAGTCTAAAATCCGCAGTACAAAAACAAGATGCTTTCCCAGAGCAGCAAGCTTCTATCCATGAATGTGAGGAGGCTCCCCTCATCCCTCACCTCATTAGGTTTGTTCCCAAATGCTACTTCAGATTCCCAGTGTGCCAAAAAAAAGATTGGCCACACTGGGAGCAAACAGGGCTCCCATGGCCACTCCTGTCATTTGTAGAAAATATCTATTATTGTACCAAAAGACCAAAGTCCAAACATTCCAGTGAAAATTTCTGATGTTTCCTTGTGAGTTCCGACTTTTCTAATTCCCAACTAAAAGACTCCATAGCATCCATGTGTTTAATAGTATTGTACAGTGAGCTTACATCAGCTGTGTACAGTTAACTTACATCAGCTGTTACCAGATCATACTGGCCACTCACCGACACATTCTCCAGAATCTGTAAAAGATGATTAGTGTCTTTAAGGTAAGCTTGGGTAGAAGTCACCAAAGGTAGTAAGAAAAATATCTAAATACTGCCCCAAACACAAGGTCAAAGTCTCAACCCCTTTGACTATGGGTCTTCCTTGGGGGGTTATTCATGTCTTTATGAATCTTTGGCAGAAAGTATATTACCAGCATACGACAAGGTGAGGGGTTAAGAAATCCTGCTTTCTTTTTATTATTTTATTAAGAATCTAACTCCTTTCTTAATAAGCCTTGATAATTCTTCTATAAATAAATTAACTGGATTTTTATTCAACAATTGATAGGTATTCCTATCAATTAGTAACCTTTCCATTTCTGCTCTATAATATAGAAAAATACAAAAACACTGCGCTCTATTGTAAAAAACACAATAAATATCAACCAGCAGCTGCATACATTGTGACAAACAATAAGTGACAAATAAAAAGAAAAAATGCAGCGCTACAAAATTATGAAGTATTTGGTAAAACTAAACCTAATAATAAGGGATTATGCGCTTAGCAGTGATAAATGTGTTCAAAAATCAATATGCAAAGTAAAAAATATAGCAAATTTGTAATGAGTCCACATTGAACAGAGGAATTAATCAAAACTGTAATATTAGAAAGAGACCTGCGTAAGCAGGTGTGGATGATGTGAGTCCACAAGTGAGAAAAACAAAAGTCACTAATAAACAATGTAGATCTGTGACTGTAAACCAGCATCAAGGTATAGGACATCAGTAGCTATGAACCAACACCAAGATCAAGGACATCAGAGTGTAAAACATCAAAAGGTAGAGAAGGGTGGGTACTCTTACCAGATGGCGTGGACTCCCCTGTCATTTGACATGGAGTCAATAAAGCATGGAGCCCCACCAAGGCTAAGAAGGATATCCAGGACAATGGAACCTCTGTCGCGCTCCTCAACTTCCCTGATGTAATGAAGGGGTATCCAGAGAGCTGGGGACGATCCAATAGGTGTCAGCCGATGGACATCCAGTTATCATCCGGAAGAGAACTGAGGGCAAGCTTGGTCCAGACCTCCTGGTGGAAGTGGCTAGTGGAATACGGTTTCTTTCATCGGGATAATATGCAAAAAGAAAATAAAAACTTTCGCATAGTGCAGGTAAACCAGGGATTTTTATTTCTAAATAAAAGTGATCACTATAAAAATGGACAAGGCAGCGTAAGGAAATGGAGATCGCCCGACACATTTCGACCAAGAGGGTCTTCAATGGGGGCATGAGCTACCCCTCCACGCTGCTGATATATATAAATATTATGTCTATAATGGTAACACCCAAAGCCAATCACATTGAGGTTGTGGAGTCAGGTGATCCGGAACCAGATCTAATGAACATATAAGCCAATCAGAATCAAAAATTGAATGGCCTGCGGATGTGAGCTCCAATGGCGCGGTCTCGCATTAGGACTCACGCCCGGAAGTAAAACAACCATGTGTCAAACAATGGTAAGCCGTCCGGTGGGAAAAAGCCCGCCGGGCGTCACTTCCTGATCACGTGACACAAGGAGGGCGGCACCACGGCTCCCCGTCCAAGCGGCAAGACGCAAAAGGACACGCCAAGCGGAAGGGGACGGCCGGAGCCGCCGGATCTCTCAAACACGAGTTCCGATCATGTGATCGGATCAGGTGTTATCACGTGACTATAGGAAGTGAGGATCATCAGTGTGCTGAATAGCATTACTTGAATCAGACACTAGATGTCGACACTGGAACAAAATTGGTGCTTTCAAAATGTAAGGGACAATAAACAAGTAATGAATATTACAATAGACAAAAAAATGTGTATAACCTGGCAGTTAAAATACTCTGTAAAATGACAAGTGGTCAATCTAAGAAAAATAATGAAATGATGAAATAAAAAATAGAAAGCAGTAAACTATATTAATTATGCAGAGGGAAAAAGCAAGAAAATGAAAAAAATAATAATAACAATGGAAAATGGAACAGTAATAAGACCGTAAGAAGATATGCAAATAGGGGGGGTGGGCGATAAGCCTAAGGAGGTATAATTAAAGGGGAATCAAAAATGAGAAAATCATATGCCATCAGTAAGTGACTGCTAAGAAGTATTAATAAACGAGTTGAGGTCCCACTCCACGTTCATCCCAAACGGGAAGTAGGACCTCAACTCGTAAATCCAGTAAGTTTCGAGGCGTGATACGCCTCGTAATCGTGATTGTTCTTGATGGCAGCTTTCGACCGGAATATACCCATTCCAGTCGGTGGGCTTAAAATAGGTTTTGAATTCCAACATCTGTTATGCCCCGTACACACGGTCGGACATTGATCGGACATTCCGACAACAAAATCCTAGGATTTTTTCTGACGGATGTTGGCTCAAACTTGTTTTGCGTACACACGGTCGCACAAAGTTGTCGGAATTTCCGATCGCCAACAACGCGTTGACGTCAACCACGTACGACGAGACTAGAAAAGGCCAGTTCAGAACCAAACCCCTTTGGGCTCCTTTTGCTAATCTCATGTTAGTAAAAGTTTGGTGAGAGACGATTCGTGCTTTTTCAGACTCGTGGCTTTCAGATCGTTTTCTGCGGTTCAGTTTGTGCTTGTTGGTTTGTATCTGCTCTTCAGTGCGTGCAAGCAAGCTCCACGTGACTTTGTCATTGTGTTCTTGTTCGTTCGTTACTGTTTTTCAGGTCGCTCTTCACAGGCCTTGCTGTTCTTCAGTGCGTTCTGTTACTTCGTTCTGAGCAGCAGACCGTTTTCTAGCCATGTTGCATATACGTACTCCTTGTAGAGTTCGTGCTGTGCGGGGGCTTGGTGTTGGGGTCCTGACCTTGACACAAGTCCAGTCCATGAACAGGGTAGGGAGGAGTTCATGGACCAAGAATTGGTTGCTTCAGCGTGACCAGTTCTCTCATATGCCTTTGCTCCGTGAGTTCCGTGAGAATAATCCTGAGGATTTCAGGAACTTTTTCAGGATGACAGACCCCGTATTTCACCGTTTGTTGGCTTCGCTCACCCCCTATATGAGCAGGCAGGATACCTGCATGAGGCAAGCCATCACTCCGGAGCAGAGGCTCGTCGCTACCCTGCGGTACTTGGCGACAGGGAGAAGCCTGCAGGACTTGAAGTTCTCGACAGGCATCTCCCCCCAGGCTCTGCGGATCATAATCCCAGAGACCTGTTCTGCCATCATCCAGGTCCTGCAGAAGGAGTATATGAAGGTAAGATTTTTATCCTTTAATATCACATTTTATTGTATTGAATGTTTGCTAATATATTGTATTTCTTTCCTCATTCCCTAATTACCATGATTGTAATATGCTGTGAATGCCCCCTTTGTTCTCATGCATGCTGGATTTTTATGTAATATTTTTTTGTCCTTCATACATATTTGCCTTCACTAACCTCCCCAGCATGGTCTCCTGGCCCTATATTCACCTCATGTAGTCACTTAACAATGTATTTTGTCAGCTCCATAGTAGTGCTTTACCCCAAACACCCCTAAAATGTTTAGAAATGTGATTTGTGCTTTAAATTCAGGCAGAGTGCCAGAGGCTTTTTTTTTGTAGTGTCCCCAAATCATTTTTATTAACCCTCCCTCCCCCAACTGCTAAGTCAGCTGATCCCAATTCTCTATCTATCCTCAATCATCTATCTGCTGACTTTGCCAAACCCATACATACTATACCCACCTCTTTTGTGGTCAGATGTATGGATGAATTCCCCAAAGCATGTAGTGCAAGGGCCTGCCTGTATACTTTCAAATGGTACTGTTTAAAGATTTTGTATACTATTATTATCTTGATAGGTAATAGCAGAATGTCCAAATGTGCTCAAATGTGTACAGTGTGTATTTATATCTTTGTATTCTGACACTTCTTACCTGTCCAGTGGGCTGCCAATAGTGTAACTAAGGAGGGGCTGTTCCAAGTAATACCCATTATTTAAGCATTCATCTCTCAATGAAGTGAAGAGGGTTACCTGTCCAAGATCCCCCCTATAATGTTAGAAATGGCCCATGAGAGGGGGGAGGGGGAATATGATAGGTGTACCTTATACTTTGGTGTTGTAAAATTCCCCTTAATAAATGTTATCTGGATGTTGGCCAAGAATGTTTGTGTCTAATCTGCTTTCCATGTTTATGTGCAAAAATACTAAGTTTTTTTTTGTTTTCCTCAACAGTTTCCTTCCACGCCACAGGAATGGCAGACTGTGGCCTCCCACTTTGCCCAGCGGTGGGACTTTCCTAACTGCGGAGGGGCAATTGATGGGAAACACGTCCACATCGTCCCACCACCCAACTCAGGGTCGTACTATTATAATTACAAGGGGTTCAATAGTATTGTGATGTTGGCGGTGGTGTCAGCTAATTACGACTTCTTGTATGTGGACGTGGGGAAGAATGGCCGGATGTCCGATGGTGGATTCATCGCCCAGACGGAGTTTTACAGGCATCTCCAGAATGGCAGCTTGGACTTGCCACCTCCAGAAGAGAATGTGGAAGGACTCCCATTCGTCTTCGTTGCCGATGAAGCATTTGCGCTGGGGGACCATCTCATGCGGCCATTCCCGATGAGGACCCTCACCCCGGAACAGAGGGTTTTTACTTACCAGCTGGCCAGAGCTAGAAGAGTGGTGGAGAACACATTTGGAATCATGGCCAGCCGGTTCCGCCTATTTCTGACACCCATCCATATGGCGGAGTATAAACTGAATCATATAATCCTGGTGTGCTGTGTTCTACATAACTTTTTACGCCAACATTCTGCCAACTATGCTGGCTCAGTTGGGCCTGAGGCCGGAATGATAAATGAAACAACCCTGACAGCGCTTGAAAGTGGCCATCCTGGCCTACCCTCCTTGAGTGCCCGTGATGTCCGGTTAAGATACCTTGAGTTCTTTGCGGGTAGGGGGGCCATCAATATGCCAGGCAATTTGTGAAGCCTTTATCAAATAAAATCCAAAAAAAAGCAAATCTTTGGTGACATTTACTGCTTGTGTTTGTTTTAGCTGACCCTGACAGAAATGTGGGGAGTCCTGAAAATGGCGTGATTGTGTAACCTTATACAAAGCACTGTTGGGTGTTAATTACTAAAGGCAAAGACACTTTGAACTACAAGTGCACTTTAAACTGCACTGAAACTGCACTTGTAGTGCAAAGAGGATTTGCCCTTAGGAAATAAACCCCATTTTCACAGAAAGCACCAATTACATCACCACAAAAGTGTTGTAGCGTTGAGACAATAATCCACACATTCTTGATTAACAATCATTTTAATACCTGCACAATCACATGTGCATTTAGAAAAGGTTTTTAAAACAAACCAACATGTTTGTTGTATAACAATTTTTGGGGTGGCATTATCAAAAATAGAAATGTCCATTTACGATAAAACAGGCATGTATAAAACCAACAAGAAAGACACAAATCTTGAACTTACAAAGTTCCCATTAGGTAGAACTTGAAGGCAATATCAGACATGAGTATTTAGGAACTGTGTTTGATATTGCGTTCAGATGGGGTGAAGTCACTCCCGGAAAAGCCAAATTTGGAAGATGCACACCAATTTACGAATGTCAACATGTGCTAGCTGCCATCACGGG
Organism: Lithobates septentrionalis; assembly: GCA_037952835.1. Lineage (NCBI taxonomy): Eukaryota > Metazoa > Chordata > Amphibia > Anura > Ranidae > Lithobates > Lithobates septentrionalis. The sequence goes on along the minus strand of JBBDGP010001096.1, from coordinate 27,763 downwards.
GGATCAAGGGACGTGTTTTGGGGGAGAAACCCCTTCCTCTCAGCTACTTTATTATTGAGGAAGGGGTTGCACCCCCAAAACGCCTACATTGATCTTCCGTAATGGCAGATAGCACATGTTGGCACACTGTGTGCATCCTCCAAATGTGGCTTTTCTAAAAATCGCTAAAACATTTAGAACTTTGTAGCACACAAAAGAAGAAAGTGATTTGGAGGGGTTTTAAACTCGCCCCAAAACATCAATGATGTTTTTATTTTTTTGAATAACATCATTGATGTTTTTCTTGAGGTTTTCCAATTCTAAATTACACCCCATGAACTCCCCGATCAGGATCTGGGCACTTTCTGATGTGAAAGGATCTGGATCCACAACATCACGATCACCTAAAAAGAGAGAAACCAAACAAAAACAGGTGTAAAAAATATGCCGGTATCCATCTCTTACCTGAGCCTGTGGTCGCAGACACTCACCTGTTGTGGTGACTAGTTCCACCACGTCTTCTTCCTCCTGCTCTTCTTGGGTTGGGGGGATTTTCCCTTCTTCCAGAGGTGGGGGGTCTGTGGTCTCCTCGGATGAGGGGTGTCCTCCGAGTCTTTTCTCCCCTATGTAAAACAAAAATGCTACACTTAGCACACAGATAATTGATGGCAGAACTATAAATAGGAAACATTGCTTGGAAGTGGGGTACAATTGTCAATTTTGGCAGAGTTCCAAAATGTAGCATTTTCAGTGTCCTTTGTCAAGCTGCAATACTTTACCTGTTTAGTACAAGCTTCACAGATGTAGACCCCCCTATAGTATACACTGGAACACCTGTGTGCCCCCCCTAATAAAAATGGTGTTCTGGTGTCCTACACTAGTGCTCCAGTGTCCAGATGTAAAAAAAGATGCTCAGTGTCCTCTCCTTACACAGAATCTAGTTTGCATTTCATTCTAGTAACAAAGCCATCTACACAACCAAAATAGTTTCATACAAGTAGGGCGTAAAAAATGTGGCCAAATGCATATGGCCAAAACAATGGTGTTTTATAGGCCGAAAGAAAAATGTTTGATACGAACAAATAATGTGCCCATGAACATGAAAGTTGCCATTTTAAAATGTACACTTTTAAGAAAAGCACATGGAGCAGCACGAACATAATAAACATAAAGAATAGGAACACAGCACAACTACTTACTTTTTTGCAGCACTCTCCGGATCTTTCTGTACTGCTCATGTTCTCATAATTTGAGGTCCGACCACCGTTTCCTGAGCTGATCTTTCGATCGTTGTACACCGAAATTCCGGTGCAGACTCCTGACCACTTTCGCCATGATCTTGGCCTTTCTGACATTGGGGTTGGGGTAAGGTCCATACTTTCCATCATAGTCGGCCTTCTTCAGGATGTCCACCATCTCCAACATCTCCCCAAAGGACATATTTGAGGCCTTAAATCTCCTTCTGGATCGGGACGTGTCCGGATCCGGGCTTTCCTCCTCCTCCTCCTCGTTCCTGTAATTAGCACGCACCTGCTGTGTATCCGCCATGTGCTCTTCCCCCACTGCGCAGAATGAAAAGGGGCGGGGAATAGACTAGAAAGAATGTCAGGGGCAGGCGGAGTTACATGCATGCGCAGTGTGTATAAAGCGTAACACGCGTGCGTATTACGTACGATCTGTGAGCGGAGGAAGGAGCATTGGAGGCACTGATCGTAAGAACGAAGGTAAGAGACAAACTTGGGCCTATACTGCTTCTAGATTAAGGCCTATATTGTAACAAGATTAGGAGAGTTTTGGCTGACATTAGGGTTTGTCTTGTGTTGTGTCTTGCAGTGAAAATGGATATCTTGAACGATACCCACTTCATGGCAATATTCATTGACATGTTCAGGGAGCTGCCTTGTCTGTGGGAGATCAACCACCCACATTATAAGAACCAAACAAAGAGGAAGGCAGCGCTGGATCAATTGTTGGAAATTGTGAAGCAGGTAATCCCCACGGCAGACATCACCTATTTGAAGATCCTAATTGGTGGCCTGAGGAGCACATATGTAAGGGAGCGCAAGAAAGTCCAGGATTCGCAAAGATCCGGAGCAGCAGATGACATCTATGTCCCCAGGATGTGGTACTATGACAGGCTGCATTTTCTGGCAGGTCAGACTGAACCCAGGTCATCACTCTCCAGTCTTCCTTCCACACTTCCTTCCACCCCAGCTGAGGCTTCTGACGCCCAACCTGGGCCTTCCAGGCAGCAACATGTGGAGGAGCCCAGATTGAGCCAGGTATAGCATTCCTCTAAATATTTCTGCTTGTCCAATCAATGATGTTAACTAGATGTTAGTTTGGAGTACTAATTTATGATTGTGATTGATGATGCAAAACATTACAACCATGTCCCTTTTTCATACACAGGGAAGTCTCAGCCAGGAGGTGGTGGGCCGAGCAGGCTGGCTGATATGCAGGTCCCTCCCCTACACCTGCAAAGAGAAAGTGGCAGGAAGAGGAGTACCCTAGAGGAGGCTGCCATAGGCCTCTTTTGGAAGGCTACAGAGGCCCTGGGAGCACCACACACGGTGGAGGAGGACTTTGCTGGCATAATTGCCTGTAAAATGCAGCGGATGGAGGAGGGCCAACAACTCATGTGTGAGTCATTAATGTTGGAAGCTCTCAATAAGGGGTTGAGGGGCCAAATAACATCTGCTACCCACATTTGTGACCTCACACATGGTCCTCCTCCTCCTCCACCAGGTCCTACTACTCCTCCTCCTCCTCCTTCTCCTCCAGGTCCTACTAGTCCTCCTCCTCCTCCTCCAGGTCCTACTCCTCCTCCTGCCACATCTCCAACAGCAGAGCCACAGCCAGGAAGGAAGCGTGGAAGGAAGACCAGAAAGTGAAGACACTGGATCCAGTCTGGTCTGGCAAAAGATGCAGCCTCTTGTGGTACCACAGCCTGGGGACACAGATGTCATCTGCTGCTTTCCGGATCTCTGGGACTTCTGGACCAGACTGCACTCCCTTACATATGGACTCCTCAGGCCACCAATTTTGATGTTCAAGAATTGATGTCTGCTCTGGGGATCCAAGGCTTCGCTAATTTCTGCTGTTTATCCAGCGTTGCCTCCCTCTTTGTTTGGTTCTGAGCCCTTAATAAAGGATTTTTGGTTTCAATTATACTTGCCTATGTGTGTTTTCCTTCAAAAAGGACAGTTTGTTTGTGAGGATTCAGGTACATTTACTCAGCTATGAGTAAGCACTCAAATTAGAGTGCGAAACGCGTCAGTGGGGTCTGTACCATCAGCCTGATTGTCCTGATTTTATAATAAAGAAGAATTTTCAACTTTATCCAGTGTGCGGCATCCAGAGTCTCTTGTATCAAATCTTGCCTCAATTTGCATTTAGCCAGCACCTGGGACTCCCCTCCTCTGAAGGATCTACTAAACACACACCTGGGAGCAAGTCTACCTGAGCGGTGAATCACCTTCCCTGTTTTGTCTACATTTCAAATATACAATGTGAAATTAACAAGGGACATCAGCATCTCCAGGGGGGAGGGGCTCTGTGACCGGATGTAGCGGCGTGTGTGTGAGTGAGGAGTGAGGAGCAATGCGTGTGTGTCCCCTCTCGTCCACCTGATACCTGTTCTGCTCACCTTACCTCCCCTGATGTCTGCCGACAGCTGCCGTTACTGTCCATGGAGAGCCTGACTGATAAGCTGACTGATAAGCACTGATAAGCACTAAGTCTCGGCCAGGGAGGCTTTCTAACACATCATGTGCCTCTTTCCTCTTTCACTTTCAGTTTGGCTGACTAACTGGCTGATCAGCTGGGCTGTGGAGAGAGAGCTATTCCTACAGACACTGACGCTGATATCTGCAGGGTTGTGTTGTGAATAGATAAGGCAGGGATGACAACAAGCCAACAGCAGGGATTGAGAGGAGTGATTTGAGCCACAAGTCGCCTGCATTATTTGGAAACAGCTGAAGGAGGAGAAGGCAGTAACCTTAACACAGAGTCCTGTGCTTTGAGAGAGCTGCAACCCTGAAATTCCCCCTTGAGGGCACGTGAGTAAAGGTTATTTTGGAGCTTGGTAATCTCAAACTTGTTTGTGGGGTGCATAAGTAAAGGGGGATTAGCAGGACAAGCTACATGGTGGGCTGGAGCCTAAATGTTAGAGGCTGTGTATACCGGGAAGTTTAAAATCAAGACTGGACCCATACAGGCTGGACTGGAGAAGTGGTAGCGGCATGAATGTGCACAGATGATAAAGCTAGCTTGTGGATTGTTGTATATGCATATTATAGATGTCCTAAAACACCCCCGTCCATGCTGATTTAATATTTCCCTTTTATGCTGACCTAAATTTATACATTCTTGATTTTGATTTTGGACTAAAATTAAAATAAAAGGGGTTAATTTTTCATAGCCCCTTAGCAATTTACTGCGACTTTGGTTTGTCTGGAAATCACAGATATCAACTTATTGAGGCTCTTTCCCCATTTGTGGTTGACCTGCTGGAGGACAATAGTTAAAAGATGCAACACCTACGCTCCTCAAAGGAGAAAACTGCACAACAGATGGCAGCAGCAGCAAAATTGGAGCAATATGCCCATGCCCCTGTTCAGACGCCACCAAAGAAGGGAGCCCAGACTAAAGCACAATAAGGGGCTACGACAGATAGAAAAAGCCAGGGCCAATCAGTGGCTATAGTGCCACTGGCTATGACAACAAAAGCGCTGAGTAACAAGAGCCCAGAACCAATGGAGCACGTTGAAGAAGTAACAAACGATCCATGTCCACCACTAGAGAAAGAGCCAACATTGAAGGATGTATTTGTGGTATTGAGTGCTTGTCAGGGATCACTAAAAGAACTCTGTGACCAAATGAAAGGGGTAAAGGAAGATCTGATATTGGTCAGACAGGACCTACAAAAAACAGCGGAAAGAACAACAGCCCTGGAGGGGAGGACAAGCCAATTAGAAGATGATATACTTCCATTAATAAAAGAGGTGAAAAATATGAAAGAACAGATGGCTAGATATACATTAAAAATGGACGAGCTGGAAAACAGAAACCGAAGGGACAATGTGAGGATGGTGGGGTTGCCGGAGAAGAGCGAGGGCCCTAACCCCATAGAGTTCCTGGAAAAATGGCTTGTGGAACTTTTTGGAAGAGAGTCATTCTCAACAATGTTCACTATTGAAAGGGCACATAGAGTCCCGTTTAGGGCCCCGCCAGCAGGTGGGTATCCCAGGCCACTCTTGATGAAGTTCCTCAATTATAAAGATAAAGTGACATTGCTGCGGAAAGCAAGGGAGGCAGGAAATATTTTCTTTAATGGCACCAGGATATCATTATACCCTGACTTTTCACCAGAACTTCAGAGACGCAGAGCAGAGTTCATACAGATCAAGCGTACCTTAGAGAAATTCAAGCTCTCTTATGCCCTGCTCTACCCAGCTAGGCTACGTGTAACGGCTCTGGGGGGCAATCAGTTTTTTGACTCCCCAACTAGTGTGGAGAAGTGGTTGGAAGAGAATAAGGAGAAACTGTAGCTAAATTAAGGAAGGAGGGAATTGGAATAAGGGTCCGGTTGTATTGTTTGAAAAGCTTATCCTTTTTTGTTTTTTTTTGTGTTTTTTTTGTTTGTTTTTTGTGTTTTTTTTTGTTTTTTTTGTCTTTCTCTTTTTCTTTCTTTGAAGAAATTGGTGGAGGGGGGGGGGTAGATACACATGGATGAGGTATGTAGAGTGATGGATGGAAGTGTTAAAAAGGGACAGATGGTGTGGGAAATGGTCACTAAAAGGACCCCTAGGGTTCACCTAGATAGGTGGTGGGGGGAGGGGGGGGGGGCTGGGGGATGGGAGTGAGGAGAGAAAGGTTGATGGGGGGAGGCAAGATAGGTAATGATAGACTATTGGCACAGGGGAAGAGTGGATTAAATGAGAGTCAAAATGCTAAGGGTGTGTCGCCAAAGAATTTTCTGGGAAAGTATGATCACTTTTGCAAGATAATTCATAAAGTAATATTTTGTGGCACCGGAAAACAATGGTTGAAACTCACATGCACAATTTTGGAAGGTGAATTTACTTGAATTAGAAGCACTGCTTAAAATTATAAAAGGTAATGCAAATGAGTTGTGTGCACCGGGATATTATCACAAAATTTTTGATAGTAACGTAGAGATTAGATATGAACTCAACATAAACTTATTTTGGAATAGGAACACACAACAGTTTTATATATATTCCTCACCTCTATATGCAAGCTAAAACACTCAATATAGGATCCTGGAATGTTAGAGGTTTGGGAACACCGGCTAAAAAATCAGCAGTATTCTCCATGCTAGAGAAATATGGAGTTGAGTTGGTCTGCCTGCAGGAAACACACCTAACCAAACATACAACCCAGCAACTGCGGAATAGGAAATACCGACTTCAGTTTCACTCAGTATATTCTTCTTACTGTAGGGGGGTAAGTGTTATGGTGAAATCTGGGGTGGCTTTTTCCTGCAGTCAGACCAGCATAGACGAGAATGGCCGATATATTTTTTTATATTGCTCAATTGGAAATAGAAAGTATGTATTGGCAAATATCTATATTCCTCCGCCATTTAAAATTGATGTTATGATCAGATTAAATGAATTTTTGATAGATAAAGAAGAAGTACCGGTTATAGTAGTAGGGGATTTCAATGAGATCCTAGATAAAAAGTTGGATAGATTCCCCATACGGATAAACGCGGAGCCCACGGGGAGGGGCCGATTGGGTCAACTTTTGGATGAAGTGGGGCTGATGGATATTTGGAGGGTGCGGAACCCGGGAACCCAACAATATTCCTGCTATTCAACTTCATATTCCACGCTTTCCAGGATAGATATGGCACTGGGTAATGATAGAGCACTCCAGATTACAGAGAAGGTTGTATATATGCCAAGAGGAATATCAGATCACACTCCAATAGTCCTTACATTGAAATTAGGGGGGGAAAGGCTCAGAGGGAGTCGAAAATAAACCCATATTGGTTTGAACTAATTAAAAAAACGGAGTTCTTCCTCAATTGAGAGAATTTACAGTATGTAATGAAGGTACAGCAACGGCCGGGATTCTGTGGGATACTCTGAAGGCATATCTTAGAGGGGTTCTGATCCAGCAGGTAGCTAAATTTAATAAGGAAGCTAAGATATGGGAAGAACGCATTAGAAGAGAGGTAATAGAGGCAGAGAACAACTATGTAACGGATCCATCATCTCAAAGGGAAAAAATATGGTTGGATAAACAACAAGACTATAAAATTACGATTATGCGGAAGGTTGAGACCAGACGACTCTTCCTTCGGCAGTCTTCCTTCGCAGAGAGTGAAAGTGTGGGAAAGATGTTGGCGCAGTTGGTGAAGTCCAACTCCCCACCTTCCTCTATCTCTGCTATCAGGTCCCCAGGAGGAGAGATTTTATCTGACACCACAAAAGTATTGCAGATATTTAGGGATTATTATAAAAATCTTTATTCAGCACAAAAGGTGGGGGTAGAGGGCGTAATGGAAGACTTCCTAGGCAACTTGGAAATCCCGACCATTACGCAAGAGGAAAGAGAAGAGTTGGAATCCCCAATAACTTTAGTAGAACTTCAACAGGCAGTAACGAGTATGGCTAATCAGAAATCCCCTGGTCCAGATGGTCTTCCGACTGAGGCCTATAAATATTATGGAGAAATATTACTCCCGGAGCTCCTAAAAGCATTGAGGGGAGCGCCCAGGGAGGGAAGACTTCCCATTTCAATGCTAGAAGCAACCATTGTACTTATACAAAAAGAAGGGAAAGATCCCCTGGATGTAGCGGCATATAGACCAATTTCTCTTTTATGCTCAGATGCTAAAATTCTAGCCAAGGTGCTGGCAACTAGGTTGAACAGATTAATTTCAAAACTGATCCACCCAGATCAGGCGGGTTTTATAGCTAATAGATCTACAAGCATGAATATCAGAAGGACATTCTTGAATATACAGACTCCAACGGAGAATGTAGGTTCAAGAGTCGTGCTGTCACTTGATGTTACAAAAGCTTTTGATAGCGTGGAGTGGGGATACATCTGGAGGGTTTTGGGGAAATTTGGATTTGGCCCTTCCTTTATTGGGTGGATTAAGATGTTGTACCATAGACCCAGTGCTAGGCTTAGAATTAATAACGAACTCTCGGATAAGATTGAGCTTGAGAGGGGGATGAGACAGGGGTGCCCCTTGTCGCCCCTGCTCTTCGCCCTGGCAATGGAACCTCTCGCCATTTCTATAAGATCAAGCGCTGAAATAACTGGGTTTCGGAGAAAGACGGGAGATGAAAAAATCGCGCTATACGCAGACGATATCCTTCTTTATCTGGGAGATATGGGGCAATCATTGACAAAAGCGATAAGCTTAGTCGAGAAATTTGGAAGCTTCTCAGGGTTAGAGATAAACTGGGAGAAAACGGAACTCCTTCCACTAGATTCCACGACTGAGGTAATAATGCCAGAAATACCTCAGTTGGTAGTAGTGGATACATTGAAATATCTGGGGATAGCTTTGACGAAAGACCCTAATCAATTTATTTGTAAAAACCTTATGCCACTGCTGGCCAAATTCAAACAAAAAATAGGCATCTGGAAACGACTTCCATTATTAGTGGCAGGCAGATGCAGCCTTATAAAGATGATCTGGATGCCCCAATTATTGTACCTGCTGCATAACTCCCCAGTCTGGATCTGTAAGAAATGGTTCAACAAAATTGAGTCCCTTTTTAGGGAACTAATATGGAAGGGGGGGCAGGCCAGGATCCGACTTTGAACGCTACAACTACCAGCGGGGGAAGGAGGTGTGGCATTGCCTCACCCTGAGCGTTACTATCTGTCGTCACAGCTGCAGCACCTAATGGGATGTGACGTTCCAGGTGGAGGTACCCCCAATGGGAGAATCGTGCTGACTGAAGCTTCACATAATACAATTATTGAAACACTAGAGGCGGATTCCTTTGGCTATAGGTCTCCAACAATAAAAATGATAACTAAAATATGGAAAACTGTTAAAAAACAGATGGGATATAATGGGCTAACTGAATACACTCCCCTTTGGAATAACTACAATCTGCGGGAAACCTTCCCGTTAGGAAAAGTAAGAGAATGGGAAATACATGGCATCAAAAGACTGAGACAACTGTACCTGGGAAATACTTTTAAAAAATTCTCAGATTTGAGACGAGAGTTCAATATATCGCAACGCTCATTTTATTCCTACGTACAGTTGAGGCATGCCCTTGAAGCCCAATTTAGGAAACAGCCACCAGTATGGAACGAAATGCCCCTCTTTCAGAGTATACTCCAGGTAGGCTCCACTAAGGGACTTATATCTGAACTCTATGGACAGATAAGCAAAGAAGTTAATGCTGAGGAGAAACTCCGCAAAGAGAAAAAAAGATGGGAAGAGGATATAGGGAGAATAACACAGGAACAGTGGAAAAGAATCCTGGAAATGGGCTCGAGGGTATCGGTCTCACCGCCTCAGAAGATATCCCATCTGATGTTGTTAAATAGGGCTTATTAAGTTTGGCAGAAGATCAGACGATAAATGCCCCAGATGTCAGGGAACCGGCGATCTTATACACATGGTATGGAGGTGCCCCAAACTGTATCGGTATTGGGAGGAAGTGCTTAAAATCATAAGCGATATATTTAAAATGTAATAAAAAACATGCAGCGCTCAAAGGTGCATATAAATCTGTGATTGAATATCTATGAAGGAGTGTTAAAGAGAAAAAATATACTCATAAAGTGAAAAACAAATGTGTAGCAAATTATAAACAAAGTCCATAGGTGTAAAATAGTCCTAAACACACATGAGGGTTCATGGGCGTAACTGGTGTCATGCGTCCACGCACAGCGGGAGCCGAGGAGGACTCTGTATGGGGAGACACTCTGCACGTAGGTCTTCTAGTTACACAGTGGACACTGTAATTGGTAGGAATGGGTAACCTTACCGGAAAAGGTGGACACAATCACCGTATAGTGAAGTGTCAAACAGGCTTGGGGGATACACCGATCCCAGCGGTATCCGGCTGCAGGGGTCCTCACAGTGAGTCGCATCCAGGATCCGGATCGTTGGACGGTGGTGTGGGGGTTCCCGGTCTCTCAGGGTCTCCCTTTCAGATGGAAGGGGTTTGAAGATAGAAGTGGTTGGGGCTCAGCAGGGTCCCATACATAAAGGGGGATGAGAAAAAAACCTCCACATAGGGCATGAATCCGTTTGAAACGAGAAGCTTTATTTAAAAGCTGAGAAAAAAGTGCTACACAGTGCACTTCATGGGGTAAAATGTGATCACAAAAGATAAAAATAGGATAAAATCGCGTGGTAACAGGTCATTTAATGGCGTGAGCAACCCGACATGTTTCGGAGCATCGTCCTTCTACTGGGGCATACTTATGCCCCAGTAGAAGGACAATGCTCCGAAACATGTCGGGTTGCTCACGCCATTAAATGACCTGTTACCACGCGATTTTATCCTATTTTTATCTTTTGTGATCACATTTTACCCCATGAAGTGCACTGTGTAGCACTTTTTTCTCAGCTTTTAAATAAAGCTTCTCGTTTCAAATGGATTCATGCCCTATGTGGAGGTTTTTTTCTCATCCCCCTTTATGTATGGGACCCTGCTGAGCCCCAACCACTTCTATCTTCAAACCCCTTCCATCTGAAAGGGAGACCCTGAGAGACCGGGAACCCCCACACCACCGTCCAATGATCCGGATCCTGGATGCGACTCACTGTGAGGACCCCTGCAGCCGGATACTGCTGGGATCGGTGTATCCCCCAAGCCTGTTTGACACTTCACTATACGGTGATTGTGTCCACCTTTTCCGGTAAGGTTACCCATTCCTACCAATTACAGTGTCCACTGTGTAACTAGAAGACCTACGTGCAGAGTGTCTCCCCATACAGAGTCCTCCTCGGCTCCCGCTGTGCGTGGACGCATGACACCAGTTACGCCCATGAACCCTCATGTGTGTTTAGGACTATTTTACACCTATGGACTTTGTTTATAATTTGGTACACATTTGTTTTTCACTTTATGAGTATAGTTTTTCTCTTTAACACTCCTTCATAGATATTCAATCACAGATTTATATGCACCTTTGAGCGCTGCATGTTTTTTATTTCACTTTTCTCATACATTGTTCACCACTGTGTTACATGCCAGCAGCTGTTTTTTCAATTATTTTTGTAATAGCGCAATTATTGTTTGTTTTGGATATATTTAAAATAACAATGAAAATGGATGCTGTGGTATGCATATTGGGGTACAGGAAGGAGCGGGGGGAGAGGAATAGTACCACAATTGCAATAGTGAGGTGTTTGTTCCAAGCCAGAAAAATTATCGCAACCAGATGGCAATCTAGAACAACCCCTACTGTGAGAGATTGGATCCGGGAAGTGAATGAGACTATATGTAAAGAAAGAGCAGTGTATACAAAGAGAGGCAACCTTAAGGAATTTGATGCGATGTGGAGGAGATGGTTGGAAAAAATGGGTTCCATCCTATAGAGTGATAAATGAATGGGAGGGGTAGGAAAGAGCGGAGGGATTAAGGGGCAACGCTTGGTCTGTAACACTGAAAATAGGTGAAGTGAGTGGGATGGAGGAGGTCTTTTGATCACTTTGGTTTCTACTACTCATTTTAATGTCTTTTAGTATAATGCGCCCTCACTTCTTGTTGAGGTACTTATCCATTTTATTATGTAAGAGAACGTTTTGTGTATTCACTTTTTAACTCATTTGTTAACCCTTGCAGGAAGCGAAGGGGAAGGGAAAGAAAAATTGAATAAAGATTAAATAGGGGGGAGGGATAAAAAGGGGAAAGAAAAGATTAAAGCTACTATGATGTGACAATTGATGGGATAAAAATGAACTTTAATGGTGAATTAAGTATCCCAAAAGTAATTGCTGAAGTAGCTTAAAAAAAAAAAAAAAAGAAATTAACAAAGGACACCAACACCAAACAATCTCCTTGAGATTAAATAATACAAGATAATAATGGTGTTGTGGTAACTTGACACACAAAACACACACAAAAATATTCTGGAGTAAAACTAAAACTAAAATAAAACAAAGATCAGCCTTGGAAAAAATACAAACCTAAAATAAAATAAAAATCTGCCTTTAAAAAAAAAAAAATATATATATATATACACTACCGTTCAAAAGTTTGGGGTCACATTGAAATGTCCTTATTTTTGAAGGAAAAGCACTGTACTTTTAAATGAAGCTAACTTTAAACTAGTCCTAACTTTAAACAAATATACTCTATACATTGCTAATGTGGTAAATGACTATTCTAACTGCAAATGTCTAGTTTTTGGTGCAATATCTACATAGGTGTATAGAGGCCCATTTCCAGCAACTATCACTCCAGTGTTCTAATGGTACAATGTGTTTGCTCATTGGCTCAGAAGGCTAATTGATGATTAGCAAACCCTTGTGCAATCATGTTCACACATCTAAAAACAGTCTAGCTCCTTCCAGAAGCTACAAAATTGACCTTCCTGTGAGCAGATTGAGTTTCTGGAGCATCACATTTGTGGGGTCAATTAAACGCTCAAAATGGCCAGAAAAAGAGAACTTTCATCTGAAACTCGACAGTCTATTCTTGTTCTTAGAAATGAAGGCTATTCCATGCGAGAAATTGCAAAGAAATTGAAGATTTCCTACAACGGTGTGTACTACTCCCTTCAGAGGACAGCACAAACAGGCTCTAACCAGAGTAGAAAAAGAAGTGGGAGGCTGCGTTGCACAACTAAGCAAGAAGATAAGCACATTAGAGTCTCTAGTTTGAGAAACAGACGCCTCACAGGTCCCCAACTGGCATCTTCATTAAATAGTACCCGCAAAACACCAGTGTCAACATCTACAGTGAAGAGGCGGCTGCGGGATTTTGGGCTTCAGGGCAGAGTGGCAAAGAAAAAGCCATATCTGAGACTGGCCAATAAAAGAAAAAGATTAAGATGGGCAAAAGAACACAGACATTGGACAGAGGAAGACTGGAAAAAAGTGTTGTGGACGGATGAATCCAAGTTTGAGGTGTTTGGATCACAAAGAAGAATGTTTGTGAGACGCAGAACAAATGAAAAGATGCTGGAAGAATGCCTGACGCCATCTGTTAAGCATGGTGGAGGTAATGTGATGGTCTGGGGTTGCTTTGGTGCTGGTAAGGTGGGAGCTTTGTACAGGGTAAAAGGGATTCTGAATAAGGAAGGCTATCACTCCATTTTGCAACGCCATGCCATACCCAGTGGACAGCGCTTGATTGGAGCCAATTTCATCCTACAACAGGACAATGACCCTAAACACACCTCCAAATTGTGCAAGAACTATTTACAGCAGAAGCAGGCAGCTGGTATTCTATCGGTAATGGAGTGGCCAGCACAGTCACCAGATCTGAACCCCATTGAGCTGTTGTGGGAGCAGCTTGACCGTATGGTACGCCAGAAGTGCCCATCCAACCAATCCAACTTGTGGGAGCTGCTTCTAGAAGCGTGGGGTGCAATTTCTCCAGCTTACCTCAATAAATTAACAGCTAGAATGCCAAAGGTGTGCAATGCTGTAATTGCTGCAAAAGGAGGATTCTTTGATGAAAGCAAAGTTTGATGTAAAAACAATGTTATTTCAAATACAAATCATTATTTCTAACCTTGTCAATGTCTTGACTCTATTCTCTATTCATTTCACAACGTATGGTGGTGAATAAGTGTGACTTTTCATGGAAAACACAAAATTGTTTGGGTGACCCCAAACTTTTGAACGGTAGTGTATATATTTGTCAGATGTGACAAATCAAAATATATTAAGGGAATCCCGCTAAATAATAAAGAAATAAGTTTGTAAGAAGTCTATGTGAATATGAGCAGCAAAACTACTTCATTCTTCTCACATTATAAAGAAGAAGAGAGTGCGCTGTATTAAGCCATTTTTAACATTGCACCATGACGAAAGTGTTGTATCCATTGCGAAAGCTAAGTTTACCAGACCGAGCTGTTCTGTCTCGGAATTTCTTCTGAGCATGCGTGGCACTTTGTGCGTCAGAACAGGCCACACACGGTCGGAATTGACGCGATCGGATTTTGTTGTCGGAAAATTTTATAGCCTGCTCTCAAACTTTGTGTGTCGGAAAATCCGATGGAAAATGTCCGATGGAGCCCACACGCGGTCGGAATGTCCGACAACACGCTCCAATCGGACATTTTCCATCGGAAAATCCAACCGTGTGTACGGGGCATTAGAGTGCATAACGCATCAAACAATTGTCCAACCATTTATATTTTAAGAAAAATAAATTATAACAAAACAAATAATTCTAATATCTCCCATGCTCAGCTTTTCTTAACTCTAAACATAGATTGTTCTAAAAAATGTAGTTGTTAGGTTTGTTCCCCTACTAAAACTTTATTTTTTTTTCTAACTAATATCACAATCTGCGTGGGTAGACACAATTTTTTTCTCTAAGCAGACAATGGGCATATTCAAATGTCATTCTAAATAATAGGTGAGAGATAAACAGAGAAATCTTGACAGCAGATAAAGAGATCTTCACGAAAATATAAAATGTGTTTTAGTAGCCGTGTGATTAATGGCCCTGTATTTGTTATTCTGAAAATGTGATATCATCTAAGAACAAAGTTTTAAACAAACTGAAGAACTATTTTTGAGCTACACATAGCATAATGGGGGCATGGATAGTGGCAGAGAGAGACTACAGAAGATCTATGTGTAAGGAATTTCATTGGGTACCTTTTTAACAATTATCATTATTGTCTATTACATGGGTATGATTTTCTGAGGGAGGGTACTTTCTGGTCAATTTCCATCACACAGTTACATATAGCTAGCCAGTATGAAAAAAGACATGCCTATTGAGTTCAACTTTGTCAAGTTAATAGACAATGCTCATATGTTTTTCCAAGAAAACATCTTCCTAACCTGTTTCTGCTCTCTATAATGGGAAAGAAAAATCTGCCTGGGTTCAGTTCATAAACAGTTTTTACAAATCTTGTTTAAAGTTGAAGTTTATGAGTTTTTTGGAAAATCCCATCAAAGTCTGGGGGGGGGGGGATGGGAGGGGGATAAATAGGAAAGTTAATAAGTAAGTTAAATAAATAAACAACAATGAAAACAATAGTATATTTTATTACACAGAACTGATGGCTCTCCTTAAGCACTCCAACACACATTAACAATATTATTAGAAAGGGGACTGAGTTTTCAATTCCTTCAAATTATTTGCTCTTGTGACTTTGATGACTAGGGAAAAGGCTATACACTGTGTTATAGATGATACTATGTTGCTTATTTCTGCAAATTTTTTGAGCAAAAGATGTGATCCTCAAACATAGCAAACTCTGGGGTTTCACCTTAAATTTGTGGTAGCAGTAAACCCTAACCTCATCCCTACTCTCCAACTTTCCTACGCTCACTGGCCCTTTCATGTCAACCATGATTTTATGTATCTTTGTTAGGTTGCTTCACTTAGTGTCACCATCAGTGATAGGGTGTTTCATTATGACCTCTGTTTCTAATGATTTCCCAGTTATTTTATATTGTCTTAAGTGCTGACCTTATGCCCTGTTTCCCTTTAGGGCAACTGGGCATTAACACAAACTATTGCAGTGCTACTCCCACTGGAGCCGCTTGTTTTTTTGTGTCCTCTTTTCTCTGCCTCAACTCCTGAATCCTGTGTAGCCTAATATTCTACTGCTGTATAGTAGTACACAAAAATAGACCACAAGGTACTTGAAGATTAATAAGGTGAATGTATTATTGAAGGGTAAGCAAATGCAATGCATAGAACAGATAAACAAGACAATGGAATACTTTACTTTAACTGACGAGTAGGCTAGTCTTACCTATGGCCATTAACTTGCACCACAATAAGGCTAAGCCATTACACTAGTCTACACAGTATCTGTAAGAATAGCACCAACCGTAAAAGCATGAATGGCATAAAGGAAACCTCATCGTAATTCTTAGCAATAGCTATTCAAACAATGTTCCTGGGAGCACTCTACACATACAGCCATTATAGGGTGAGTATATGCGCTACTGGCAGAGAGGTACCTGGCATCTAATTGTCAAGGTTTGCTAGCTGTCATTGGGGCCCTTCTTTAAGGTGCTGCACGTGAAGCTGTCTCTTTAAGGCCGTCCACAATAGAAGGCTAATGGACTGTTAGGTATGGATCAGTCTCTATGACATCAACTGTGGACAGTAAGAGATTAAGCTTTGTAGTTCTGCTCACCACTCCCGGTATGCAACGGATCAGTTCCACTATGCCTGGCAATGAGTTGTCCCAGAAGTCTCAGGCCTCTAGATCAGGTCCTCTCTGATGTGGCCAGCACATGGCAACAGGTGGCTCAGTGTCTCGTTCTGGTCCTCACAGGCTCTGCTCTCTATATAGGCAAGCCCAACACAGCTGCACACGTACTGGCTTTTCCAAGCTATTTGCCTGATGTTCTGCTCATACCCCAGCAATAGGTTTGCACTTACATAGTTGCAAAGTTAGTCAGGTTGAAAAACACAAGTCCATCTAGTTCAACTAATATATATATATATATATATATATATATATATATATAAAAATCATACAATCCCATATACAACATCCTATACCCACAGTTGATCCAGAGGAAGGAGAAAAATCCCAGCAAAGCATGATCCAATTTGCTTACAGCAGGGAAAAAAATTACTTCCTGGTCCCCCGAGGGGCAATCGGATATTCCCTGGATCAACTTTACCTATAAATGTTAGTACCCAATTATACTATTTAGGAAATAACCCAGGCCTTTTTTAAATCAATCTACTGAGTTAGCCAGAACCACCCCTGGGGGAAGTCTATAACACATCTTCATAGCTCTTACTGTGAAGAAACCTTTCCATATTTGGAGATGACATCTCTTTTCCTCTAGACATAAAGATTGCCCCCTTGTCCTCTGTGATGACCTTAAAGTGAATAACTCAACACCAAGTTTACTATATGGTCCCCTTATGTATTTGTACATGTTGATCATATCCCCCTTAATCTCCACTTCTCAAGAGAGAATATATTCAGTTACTCTAATCTTTCCTCATAGCTGAGCTCCTCCATTCCTCATATCAGTTTGGTTGCCCTTCTCTGCACTTTCTCCAGTTCCCCGATATCCTTTCTGAGAACTGGTGCCCAAAACTTATCTGCATTCCAAATGAGGTCTTACCAATGATTTGTACATGGGGGAAATTATATCACTCTCTCTGTGGAGTCCATACCTCTCTTAATACAAAAAAAAGGACTTTGCTCACTTTGGAAACTGCAGCTTGGCATCACATGCCATTATTAAGCTTATGATCTACTAAAACCCCCAGATCCTTCTCCACCATTGATTGCCCCAGGTGTACCCCCCAGTATGTATGGTGTATGCATATTATTAGCCCCCAAGTGCATAACTTTACATTTATCAATATTAAACCTCATTTACCACATAGTTGCCCAATGAAACGTGCAATGAGGTCGTCTTGTAAGTTGGAGACATTTTGTAAGGGCGTTATTCCACTCCATAGCTTGGTGCCATCTGCAAAGGCTGAAATGGTACTTTTAAGCCCAGACCCTATATAATTAATAAAGATATTAAAAAGTAAGGGCCCCAACAATGAACCTTAGGGTACACCACTAATAACCTTAGACCATTCAGAGTAAGAATCAATAACTATTACTGTCTGAATTCTGTCTTTTAGCCAGTTTTATATCCATTTACAAACTGATCTTTCCAAGCCTGTAGACTTTATCTGCACTCTCTCACTCTCCAAGCTGTTTTCCTCGAGCTCTGGTAATTTGTCTGGGAAAACACTGTATGCCTCCTAGACATACAAAAAGAGCTGATGCCATAGTTACATAGTTACGTAGTTACATAGTAAGTGAGGTTGAAAAAAGACACAAGTCCATCAAGTCCAACCTATGTGTGATTATGTGTCAGTATTACATTGTCAGCCATGTGAACGGATCTCTGGCCATTTTTGTCTGTCTCTCCTCCAAGGGTGTGTGGCGGTTTTCTTCTCTTGCTAGATCCAACATCAATTGCTTGGGCTCCTGTTTCCCAGGGGAAGAATAGTGGACCTCTTGGCAGGCTCTATTGATTTTTCTTTTGCCCTTTTGGGATACCATATACATGGCTATATATGAGTTTTTTCATATACTCTGCAGCCTGACCACCATGGCGTGAGTTGGCAAGCATCTTACAATTAACCATACTGCCCTGTGCCTCTCATGAAGAAGTGAGAATTGTCTTGCAAAACACATCGAGATTAGTTGCACAGTTGCTCCAGATTGATGGGGGTATCTTTATGGCATTTGTAGGTCCTATCCAAAAGGTATTTTCATGTGATACACTATTTATGCATTGATGTTCATTAACAAGTTGTTATATTGTATGTGTTTTTTAAATGTATGTGAATACATTTTTCATATTTTTTATATTTTTTGTTTGAGGTTTGACTCTTTAAAAGTCACGTGGGCTAAATATTTTTTGTTGTGTACACTGTATGCCTCCTCTTCTTGACACAGGGAATCCCAGATATTAAATTCCTACAGCTATTAGCCTTTGTTTACTTGTATTGAGCAGCGCCCCCTTTAAAGCCTACATCCCCCAGAATCCTCTGGCTTAAATAAAGTTAGTCTCAGTTGCGGTGAGTGAAATAATTTGTAAGTGATGACACATGGTATAAAAGATGAGGTTCATTGAACATTTTTTTTCAATCAAATCGTTTTTTTATTGAATTTTCATATTATACAACAAAAAGAAAACAACACACATATAACATATCCATCACATACTGTAACCCCACTTAACATAAAAAACAAAACAAAAAAAAGCACACCTCACCCATACTATTTCCGCTCATCAAACCAGAATTTCATCCCCCTCCTTCACATCTTGCCCAAATGAGACATATATTATTATGTAATTGCCTCCCTCCAGGATCATATCTCTTTATTGATTTTCCATATTTTTAGTATACTCAGCTGGTTACTCACGCAAATTGGAGACTAACCACCAATGCCAGATCTTTACACATTTTTTGGAGCATTTCCTATGTTTATATGTCAGTTCCTCTCATCTTAAAGTTAATTGCTTTGATCCATTGGTCTATCATTGGTGGATATTTTGATATCCATTTTTGAAGTATAAGTTTATGAGCCATATACTGTACATAGTTCTCAACCACATCACATGCACTTCAACTGGGAGGATATTTTCCGATATAATCCCTAACAATGCAATTTTTGGATAAGGCTGTATTTGTCGAGAGCACGTGGAGTTTAAAATATCAAATATAGACTCCCACTAGCGATGCAATTTGGGACATCACCACAGCATATGTACTGTATATGTGTGCCTGTATCAGTAGTGCATCTTGGACAATTTGATGTTGTTGCTTTACCCCAGGAGTACAATTTTAATGGAGTAGTGGGCTCTATGGGTAATAAATAGCTGGGTCAAACACAGTGTAGACGATAAAGATACCTTAAATAAATTGTTCAGAGCTTGCCCCCATTCCTCATCGCTAATTTCCTCTAGATCTCTACACCACCATCAAAAACTACCCTCTTGTGAATTGATTCTAGCTGTCATTTGTATGAAAAGTAATATATTTCCTATGAGTCCCTGTTTAGCTTGTCTTGTAGTTACTGCCAAAGCTAGAATTGATGAAGGATTATAGTTTAATAAAAAGGTCTTTGCTTGGCTCTGAAAAGCATGCCATAACTGTAAATATTGAAAAAAAAATATTAGACAAATAATATTTCACTGCCAATTTATCAAATGATTGCAAAACATCACCATCATAAAGTTGGTTAACAAAATGCTTGACTTTTCCATATATCAAAATATTTTAGCATCGGGGCAGGAGGCGGAGCCTAGCAGAGCAGACATGCATTGTTAGAGCTCCACACCGCTGAGGAGAGAAGAGAAGGACAAAGCGGAGCCTGCAGGCTCAAAAGGTATCCATTTGAACCTTTTTGCCCCAGGGAACAAACTGTGAAAGTTTGGGCAGGAAATATGGTACTGGGAGGAAACCATGGCAGAAATAAAAATCACCTCACAAAGAGCTCACAGGCACTCACTGCAGCTGAAGCAGCTCCAGTCACCTCACAAGATACAGCATCGGGGCGCTCTCACAGACAGAAAATGTCACAGCAAGACTCTCCATTTGAGTCAGATACAGAACAAATCCTCTCACAAACTTCTCCACAAGCCTCCTCAGTATCCCCAGTAATAATATTACAATTTGAAAAGATGCTTCATAAGGCTTTAAAACAAACCTCTGACCAAATAACAAAAAGCCTAACCAAAGAAATAAGAGAGCTGGGAAACCGCACCGCAGCCTTAGAAATAAAAATGGATGAAATTGAAATTACAACCCAAGAAAATATAACAGAATTGGAACAATTAAAAAAAGAGAATTTAATACTTCAAACTAAGCTCGAAGATTACAAAATAGAGCCAGACGTTCAAACTTGCGCATAAGGGGAATACCTGAAACTGTGACAGACCTGCAATCTACTATTACTGCTCTATTACAAGAACTAAAGCCAGATATCCCTATTGAACGTTTAGAACTGGACAGAGTACACAGAGCCCTCACAGCCAAAAAGAAAGATGGACCCCCACGTGATATAATCACAAAATTTCATTATTACAGAACAAAAGAACAAATACTAATTGCTGCAAGAGAAAAAAAGGAACTTAATTTTCAAGGACACAATTATCAAATTTTTGCTGACCTATCCCAACTTACTATTACTAAAAGACGATCCATGAAACCCCAACTAATGGAACTGCAACGCCACAACATTATGTATCAATGGGGCTTCCCCTTTTCAGTCAGATTTAACTACCAAGGTACAATTTACAGAAGCAGATCAGCAGATGAACTACAACAAACCCTTTTAAAATTAAATCTGACAGAACCCACAAGCAGCAACACTCCCGCATGCAGAAGAATGGCATCATCTTCACCTTCAGGCAGCACCCAGAAAATTTCAGAACAAAATGGGAATCATCATTCTCACAAAAGAGGTCGTTATGCCACATCATCCATGGACCAAGAAGATTCAATGGACTGACATCCTAATTCCTGATATCTCTTCATTTATTATACTAAGAGATGGTTCTCTATAAAAAACCTGTATTTATAACTGAATGTAACTGCATTCTGATAGTCACACACTGTGTGGGATCATGTTACATTCCAGTTATATTTCTTATTACTTCTGATTCATATAGCCTTAGAATATATAAGTGAAATAAGGAAATTCTTGTTCAGTTATATATTATCAGGTAATAACAATAGATTTATTACTTTTTAGGACAAATATGTTCAATAATCCAGAAGTAATGGAAGCTTTTTCTTTCTTTTCTTAAAACAAATATATCATTACCTAACTAGTTCCTAGAACTATGTTTTTGTTTATTCTAATCTGAAGCAATACAACCTCAATTTTATGAGTTAACATATGTAACAGTTACATATGAATAAAATATGTAATTGTTTACTCTAAAAGGGTTAAAATCCAAAAATAATTCAAACTATCTTCATCAATACCAAAGTTATTAACAGTACCTTTCTAAATGAATTATTTAGCCTAGGGCAAGACTAACCATATACAACCACCCTGGAATAAATAATTTCAACAAAAACTATATTCTGCACTCCAATTAATGAAACATCATTTTGATGTCTTTTGACATAGCACTTCTCTCCTGTAAGCGGAAGATCCGTGTACCCCCATTAGCCCTCCTCATTCTCCCAACCATATTATGTGGGAGTGTGACAAAGGCACTTATTCCCCTGAGAGAGATATTTATTCTCTTTCACGGGTAAATTGTGATTACTTGCAAAAAATAATTTATACAATGTATCATCTAATCTCATATGTTTTTTGTTTACTCTTTACTCCAGAATTCACTGGTTTCTTTTCTATCTTTTCATCTCTTCAGTCCACACAGGTTGATCTGCGCAGTCAGCTCTGCATAACAAAAAGTAATTCAAAACTATTTGATCTATTGCCATGGCACCACTGAATATACTTTCCCTGAATGTTCAGGGAATAAATGTCCCTCAAAAAAGGACCAAAGCCTTCCGTACTTTCCATAACAAGAAGGCTCACATAGTATGCCTCCAAGAAACACACTTCACCAAAGATTCTACTCCAAAATATATTTCTCCTTTTTATCAACAAATTTACACGGCTTCTGCCTGTACCAAGCAAAGGGGAACTCTAATTGCATTTCACCGATCCACACCATTCACCTTATCATCAGAAATTAAAGACACAGAAGGTAGATACCTGATACTCATGGGTTATATAATGGATACAGCAATCACGGTGATTTCCTACTACGCTCCTAACAAACAACCTACACCATTCCTCTCACATATATTACAAGTGATTAATACACACAAAATAGGAACAGTGATAATGTGTGGGGATTCGAACCAGGTCCTCCTCCCATTTCTAGATAAATCACCTTTTACACCATCCAAAATAACCTCTAGATTACCTTTTTCTCAACTTCTTTCCAAATACAATCTGGTAGATTCGTGGAGAGAAAGTAACCCAATGAAAAAGAAATTCACTTATTTCTCGCACCCTCATCAAACCTTCACCAGAATAAATCATATTTTTCTAACAATAGGAATGATACCAGAAATTATTGCATCAGATATAATTCCGATTCCGTGGTCTGACCATAATGCAGTATACACTACTATAGCCTCAGCCATACCAAAAGTGCATGACTCAACGTGGTACTTACCGGACATAATGCTCAAACACCCACTACATCAGATGGCCATTGAACAAGCTTTAAAGGAATACATATCAATTAATAATACAACAGACATCTCCCCAATAACACTGTGGGAAGCTCATAAGCCTGTCTTGCGTGGTACAATACAAAGACAAATGGCACTATTTAAACAGGAACACAAAAATCTAGCAAAAAAACTAGAACTCAATTTTAATGCAGCCTACATATCATTTCAAGATAATCCATCTCAGAGTACAAAATCTCATCTGGAAAAATCTAGATTGGAATACGATCTATTTCTCACTGAGTCAGTTGATAAATCCCTCAAACGCTCCAAACACAATTTCTACATGAATACAAACAAACCAGGTACATATTTGGCTCGGGCATTAAATTCAACTAACAAATCTTTCAAACCAATACGTTTGAAATTATCAAAAAATGTTTACACTTGTAATCCAGTTAAAATAGTCCATAAATTTCACTCACATCTCGCAACTTTATACAAGACAAACAATGAATTTAATCCTACAGAGGCTGAATCCTTCTTCTCAAAAATAACCTTACCTGAGTTATCTCAGAATCAAAAAAGCAGTTTGGATGAGCCTATAACTATAGAGGGAGTTGCTAACGCCATAAAAGACCTAAAACTTAACAAAAGACCAGGCCCAGACGGCTACTCGGCTTTATACTATAAAACATTCTCAGAAATACTCTCTCCCATTCTCACTGAAACTTTTAACAAACTTCTAGATGGACATTCTTTTCGGCAAGAAACACTAATGGCAATTGTTTGTATGATCCCAAAACCCCTTTCTGATGATACTTCCTGTGTGAATTATCGGCCTATCTCTCTGTTAAACCTCAATATTAAATTATTAGCAAAAATAATAGCAAAACGCCTCAATAGCATTATAGGAAAATTAATACATAGAGATCAAGTAGGCTTCATGCCAAATAGACAGGCAGGCGATAATATACGCAGGGCAGTGTTATTGGCACATATTGCTAAAAAACGGAAAATCCCTTTATGTTTTCTATCTCTCGATATTAAGAGGGCATTTGACACAGTATCCTGGCAATATATGCAATATTCATTACAAAAATGGGGTTTTGGACCCCACTTTTTAACATGGATCAAAGCATTATATAATAAACCCAAAGCCTATATAAAATATGCTGGATACAAATCTGAAGCCTTTAATATCGAAAGAGGTACCCGACAGGGTTGACCATTATCTCCCTTATTATTTGCCCTTATACTCGAACCCATGGCCCAATACATCAGAACAAACCAAACTATAACTGGCATTGAAGTAGGAGGTATTACACACAAACTATGTATATTTGCAGACGATATATTACTTTTTCTATCATCACCACAGGTCTCTGGTCCTACCTTAATACCAGCTCTTGATGGATTTGCAGCCTTATGATTATCTGGCCTTATGATTAATCCTAAGAAATGCCTAGTGCTTAACATTTCACTCACAAACATGGAATTGATCCCGGCTAGGGCTGTACTCCCATTCACATGGGCAGAAAAATCAATCCCATATCTTGGAATTCATTTAACAGCATCTCATTCTGACTTATTCTCAACCAATTATCCTCCTGTATTAAGACAGATCACAAATCTAATAAAACAATGGTCGCAACTTCCTTTATCCTGGATAGGGAAGATTAATGCAATCAAAATGACTATTCTACCCAAATTGCTTTATCTATTCAGAGTCCTCCCTATTCCAATTCCTTCCTATTTTTTGAGAATAGTACAAAAAAGAGCAACTTCGTTTATATGGGGCTCTTCTAAACCACGTATACCTATACACACACTACATCTTCCCAAAAATAAAGGAGGCCTGGGATACCCTAATTTTACTAACTACTACAGAGCAGCACATTTGGCCAGTCTGTCCAAATACCATGCAAAACAGGAAATCCCATTATGGGTATTTATAGAGGCTTCAGAAAATGACCCTCTATTAATATCAAATTTATTATGGCTTGATCCTAAAGACCGCTTTAAAATTCATAATCCCATAACTAAACACTTCTTATCTCTCTGGGATAAACTAAAAACCAAATATCAGTTACAATCTCCACACAATCCTCTCCTTTCTTTTATCAGAAATCTGGCCTTTTATCCGGCATGGATCTACCCAAATTCTTTTAAAGCTTGGACAACATCAGGCATTCAGACACTAAATGACTTCATAGCATCTAAATCATTCCTTTCATTCCCATCGCTTAGAGAAAAATATGATCTACCAAACTCTGAGATATTTAGATATCTCCAAATCAAAAATTTCTATACACCATTCCTAAAGGGGGATACACCATTATCCCAATTATCCGTTTTTGAATCAATCTGTACAAAAGATCCATTTGCTAAAGGTACAATTTCATCACTTTATAATCAATTATATGGAGTAGCAAATCTTAATAGACCCTCTTACGTTCAGAGGTGGGAGGAGGACCTGGGACGAACTTTAGAAGACACGGACTGGTCTAACATATGTCTCACATCTAAGTCATCTTCACCCAACATCTTAGCACTGGAGACAAATTATAAAGTCCTAACTCGCTGGTACCTTGTACCCGCTAGAGTGGCAAAATATTCACCTAATACCTCAGCTCTTTGTTTTCGAGGATGCCCAGAATTAGGCACATATTTACACATATGGTGGACATGCCCAGTAATCCAAACCTTCTGGAAGGAAGTCTTCATGATTACATCTAAAATATTTTAAAAAATAATACAACCAGATCCATATTTAACTTTACTTAATCTAAAACCGGAATGGTTAACACTCTCTCAATTCAAACTTATGATCCAACTAATAACGGCTGCAAAACAAACAGTGGCCAAGGCATGGAAATCTCCTACATTGGTACTAGCAGAAACAATTCACAGAATGAATAATACAATGTCCCATGCTAAGATGGTAGCCATCGATCAAAATCAAATTCCAAAATTTGAAAAACTTTGGCATCCTTGGATAAAACAACAGTTCCTGTCAAACTTCAATGACTCTGTCCTGTTGCCATGGTAACAGATTAAATGACTTACAGAGACACCCATTCTAGGGCTTCAAAGAGAACTAAAAAGAATAATAAACTGACGAGCGGGACAACCTTGTGGACCATACCTCTACCTTTCAACCCTTTTTCTTCTTTCTCTTTCCTTTTCTCCACCTTACGATTAAAGCTCATTATCAGAATTTATTTGACTTATATACACTCTACTTGTAAACAATATGTATAGTAGGTATAAATCATTTAAATACCTACAAAAGTAACTAAGGAAATGATATATATCTTTAATTTAGGTTTACGTGAACCCGATGTTTAATATTTGAAATTCCATGATATTTACCTATATAAACCCTACTGTAAAACAATGAGCTTACTTTATAGATCCTTGTAAACTTACTTTATGTATCTTTATAACATTGTATACTCAATAAACTTCTTTTGACAAGGAAAAAAAAAATATATATATTTTAGCATCGCCACTTCAGGCAATGATTATTCCATATGGGCATATATTGGGTATATCCCTCATGCTGAGTATCTTGTTGAACGGTAATCTAAATCCTATGTATCAAATAGAATGTAGGATATCTGCATTTATTATAAAAATGGTAAGCGACTATTGACTACACTAGTGGATCTATCGGGAAGGAAGGAAGGAAGGAAGGAAGGAAAAAAGAAAGAAGGAAGGAAGGAAAAAAAGAAAGATGGAAGGAAGGAAGGAAGGAAGGAAGGAAGGAAAAAAAAGAAAGAAGGAAGGAAGTAAGGAAGGAAGGAAGGAAGAAAGGAAGGAAGGAAAAAAAGAAAGATGGAAGAAAGGAAGGAAGGAAGGAAGGAGAGAAAGACAGATGGAAGGAAAGAAGGAAGGAAGGAAGGAAGGAAGGAAGGAAGGAAGGAATAAAGAGAGAAAGAAAGATGGAAGGAAGGAAAAAAAGAGAGAAAGAAAGATGGAAGGAAGGAAGGAAGGAAGGAAGGAAGGAAGGAAAAAAAGAGAGAAAGAAAGAAGGAAGGAAGGAAGGAAGGAAGGAGAAAAAGAGAGAAAGAAAGATGGAAGGAAGGAAGGAAGGAAGGAAGGAAGGAAGGAAGGAAGGAAGGAGAAAAAGAGAGAAAGAAAGATGGAAGGAAGGAAGGAGAAAAAGAGAGAAAGAAAGATGGAAGGAAGGAAGGAGAAAAAGAGAGAAAGAAAGATGGAAGGAAGGAAGGAAGGAAAAAAAGACAGAAAGAAAGATGGAAGGAAGGAAGGAAGGAGAAAAAGAGAGAAAGAAAGATGGAAGGAAGGAAGGAAGGAAGGAAGGAAGGAAGGAAGGAAGGAAGGGAGGAAGCAAGGAGAAAAAGAGAGAAAGAAAGATGGAAGGAAGGAAGGAGAAAAAGAGAGAAAGAAAGATGGAAGGAAGGAAGGAGAAAAAGAGAGAAAGAAAGATGGAAGGAAGGAAGGAAGGAAGGAAGGAAGGAAGGAAGGAAAGATGGAAGGAAGGAAGGAAAGAAAGATGGAAGGAAGGAAGGAGAGAAAGAAAAAAAGAAAGAAGGAAGGGAGGAAGGAAGGAGAGAAAGAAAGGTGGAAGGAAGGTAGGAAAGAGAGAAAGAAAGAAGGAAGGAAGGAAGGAAGGAAGGAGAGAAAGGAAAAAAAAGAAAGAAGGAAGGAAGGAAGGGAGGAAGGAAGGAAGGGAGGAAGGGAGGAAGGGAGGAAGGGAGGAAGGGAGGAAGGAAGGAAGGAAGGAAGAAAAAGAAAGATGGAAGGAAGGAAAAAAAAGAAGGAAGGAAGAAAGGAAGGAAGGAAGGATGGAAGGAAAAAAGAAAGATGGAAGGAAGGAAGGGAAAAAGAAAGATGGAAGGAAGGAAGGAATAAAAGAAGGAAGGGAGGAAGGAAGGAAGGAAGAAAGATGGAAGGAAGGAAAAAAG